>RCHQ01000152.1:0-143045 GCA_003676415.1 Plasmopara muralis | reverse complement strand
AGCAGTATGCGCTAAGTTACGCTTGGAACGCGTGTCTGCATGTCCAGGAAGCTTGATTTGAGGTATCTGAGGCCGCAGGACGAATCGGCGCTTCAAACGGAGCAGTATGCGCTAAGTTACGCTTGGAATGCGTGTCTGCATGTCCATGAAGCTAGATTTGAGGTATCTGAGGCCGTAGGACGATTTGGCGCTTCAAACGGAGCAGTATGCGCTAAGTTACGCTTAGAACGCGTGTTTGTATTCTTAACTACGGTGGTTCTCTCCCGAAAAATTACATGTCAGCCGTCATGGGTGCATCGCTTAGCACTTGACATTAAAAAGTTATCTTTAGAATGGTGGATCTTGGTATATCGTTCAGTGGGAAGAACAATTTATGTATGTTCATACTCAAACATTACCCTCACGTAATTGCTGATCTAACTATTATTGCTCGTTTCTCGCACCAAGAACTGTACGAATATTTGCGCGATAAGCTCGATGGATTCATTACCTTCGCTGACCCTGATACTCCACCAAGCGTTGATCAAGGGCGACATACTCCAATCAGTTCGTACAAGTCTTAGCTCGTTATCATAGATGACTACAGCAACGATAAGCTACTTCAGAAGAATATCTTCTCACATTACTACACCAAAAGCCGCCACTTCAAATTGAGTACTATATTCCTAAGCCACAGCTACTTTGCTACTGATACGATAATTTGCTTAAATTCGGAGTATGCAGCGATCCTAAAGGCTTATTTAAAGCGTGATCTTCAGATGGTTGTGAAATACTTCAATATCAAGGCCGTTGATGAACGATCAATCATCAGTTACTACAATGAAGCCACGAAGCTCAAAGGCCAAATGTTGCTCATAGATTCAGTCAAAGGCCAAATCAGATACAGCTTCGATAGACCATTTACAATTGAAGACTAATTCCAATTTATCGATCAGAAATATAATTAGAATCATATACTTATCAATATGGCAAGCTTTCTGAAACTTGACTCCACAAATCTCGTTCAAGATGGATACAATCCAACTTGGAGGTATTCGTTTCCTGGTTTGGCTGCTGACTTCCGTGATATAGCTTGTGATGTTCAAAGCATTAGCATCTACAACTCCGAATACGATATCGATGCTGCTCATTTCCAAAAAAAAAGCTTTGAAATCGAAGTATCAACCGCTAGAACTATATCCACTGTATCTGTTAGCTTACCTGATGGTCTTTACAGCTATACCGATATCAATCGAAGTATCCAGAATGCTCTCGTCAATGCTGGAGCGTATTTGATCAATCCATCTGGGGAAAATGTCTTTTACATTCAATTATCAGAGAACAGTGTGTATTATGCTGGCCGGTTTGCTCTCGGCCCTACACCATCATCTCTACCTACTGCTGGTGGTACTTGGAAAAGACCCGCGACAGGATTGTACTCTTCTGGAGGTACTTGTTCGCCGACTACTATCGCGTTCCTCGTCTGATCATTGATAATGCCTCTTTTGGAAAAGTAGGGCTGACTGCTGGACTCAGCGATTGTTGCGAGTGCTCAGCTCTCGAATATCATACCTCAGATTCACCCAACTTTATCCTACATTGTCAGATGCGATCTTATCAAAAATGAGTATATAGTATCTGGTGATATTCTGAGTTCATTCGATCGAGGTGGTGCTCAGGTAGGTCAGCAAATTTCCTACAAGCCGAGAAAGTATGCTTGGAAAAACTGTCTGAACGGCTCACGTACCTCAATCACGATCAGCTTCTACAATCAGAATGATCAGAAGGTCAAGTTCCGTGTTACGTCAGTATCAATCTTGCTACTATTGAAACCAAGCAAATAGGCTGGGCAATACTACTTTTTTTAATCAAAAAGTCATAATCAAATTGAACCAGCTTGCATAGGCTCCTTCCTCATAGCTCGAATCCTAGCCATATGATCCTTCGCTTCTTGAGAGCCCTTCGCAGATCGCTTACCTTTAGCTACACCTACACCATAGCCACGACGTACTTCACCACGTACCGATTTGCTAAGTGTTTCGTGCTTAGGCTTCGATGCCTTACTCAGTAGAAACTTCTCTCCAGCATCAACTGCATCAATCAAAATTCCTTTGCGTTTTGCATAGGATAGAACATGATTTGCTGTCTTCCTGACATCTGCAATTGATAGACGACCACGTTCTTTCTCCACATCGCAGTCAGAGTCGCATATACCGACTCCTGTCAATGACTTAATTGCTGCTCTGGCTGGGATTGTGGCTTGCGGAGGTCCAAATGCCGTTGCAAGAGCTGGTACTGCTGCATCGAGTCCTGTGCTGAGTAATCCACTATCTCTTACAAATTTAAACGCGGAGAATAGACCAAACTTAATCTTACCCCAAACAGAGCCTCCTTGAGCGCGCTTCTTAATTTCATGTTTGATAATTTCAAAACGTACACCGCGGCCTGCCTTGCGAGCTTCGATCGCCTTCTCATAAGAGCCTGGATTAAGATGGATAACAGAGCCGCTACCCTTGAGTTGATCAGCTGTCAGACTTAGCGTACCAGTCTTGAGAGCTTTATTTAGCTTGGCTGGTGGCACATCGCTTGAAATAGTAAGTTCGCGATACATTATTGCTACATAGCTTGAAACATTTTATGAAAGAATTGTCAGAATTAAGTCTTCTAATCGATTGAGGAGATTCATCTCATTGTTTTGCTTACAACATAACTGGAGCATACACCATAGTCCACAATAATTGCCATACGTACCTTGGTATTGCTTGGAGTCGTATTTCCCGATACTATACTTAGTTGGTGCTGCCTCACCCATATTATCGAAGAATTCGCCATCATGAACAGCCTGCCAGTGTCCTTCCTAGAAATTAGGAGGTCTAAGCAAATCAGACTTCGTTATCTCACTTGATTCACAGATATCATCGAGATGTACCCCAATACGCTTGGCAAAATTAATTAGATCATGGCCGGATTTGTTAGGCTTGACGAGCTCCATAATATTTAATTTTGAGAAAGTATATTACATGTCATATAGAATCTCAACAATGAGTGAAACTCAACTATCTGACCAGTTTTTACAGAGCTCTATCAAGAGCGACCCGGAGATCAAGGTACCTTTTGGCAAGCGCGTCCCCTTCGTTATCGACATTAACCAGGGTTCGTATCAAAATGGTGTTATCACTATCGACGCAACTGCTCAGCTAAACGGATGTGAGGGATTTGCTTGTCTTCGTGGTGCGTAGATCATGCTTCAATACAAGGTATCGAAGAAGAGTACGCATGCCACTAATGCTCAGAGTGCTGCTAACCGATTTTGTGTCAGTCTAAAGTGTGGCAACTTAAACGTCATCGATTCGATGTCACTAGAACTCAATGGTAAGATTATTGTCTCCATGGCAGACTTTAAGCTGTTCTGGAGCAATATGCGTGCTCAGACTGGGTACAGCCCTCAGTATGTTGAGAAGCATGGTGCTGAATCGTTTCTATACCGGGATGCTGCTCAATCAACCAAGTAAAGCGCTACGGCCGCTTCTACTGGAGACGTGTATTCGAATAACACGGCAATCTCTACCTCATTCCAGGTTGGTGTAACTTCTGCTACTGCGTCCATTGCAAAGGATGAATTTGCGAAGTGTCTTCTATCAAATTCTATAGATGCTGGAGCTGACTCATGTACGTCGTGGCCGTCTACTGATGCTGCATCTGCCACCACTACCATTGCTAATTAGCTTGGGCGTGGTGCGTTCGTAGCGGGTGCTGGTACAGCTGGCTCTATTATGAGTACATGAAATTACATGCTCAAAATCAAACTCGTTGACTTAGTTTCGATCTTCAAAAATCAAACTCGTTGACTTAGTTTCGATCTTCAAAGAGCTAACCCACAAATTCGTTTGCGTTTCGGTGTACATCAGAATACTTCAGCTATTGATATTGATAGCTTTAGTAAAATGACGCTTACGAGTACTACATTTTCGAGTGATAATGTATGCCCAATGATGGTTGCTTCCGCGGGTCAGTCCAAAGCCGATGTATAGTGTGATTTCTGGTGTCAGTTCCTTGGCCGTTTCTTGGGGTGCTGTTGTAAATGCGCTTGAGCCTACAATTAATGGAACCTACATGCCTTTCACTACGTCTCGTCTATACGTTCCTTCCGTTCATCTGAAGAACCCTCAGGTTATCATCTTTAAGTCGATTAGGAAAGTTCGCTTCAACGACTGTTATGCGCAGTGGTTTTACCAGCGCGCAGGTACCGGAAAGCAATCGACTCAGCTTGATGCCGCTTTTGACCTACAACTATCCGCATCGATTAAGAATGCTAAGTTTTTCATTCTTCTTCCAGCAGACTGATAGTTTTGCTTCTGCAGCCGTACAGCAATTTCGAGTCTTTTCGACTCGGCGCTTTGGACGCTCCACCCCGGTAGTTTTATTCGAAACTTCAACGTTCGTATCGGCTCGCAACAATGCTTTGGTATTAGTCATGATTACAAATTTTACCAGTTTGCTAACGAGGTCTCTAAATTGCTTCGATTAACGGTGATCTGACTCCCGAGCTCGTAAATGTACTTTTGACTATCAGACATGGTCGCTTACGAACCGTTTTCTAATTGCTGATGTAAGTCGTCGAACCGAACGTGATGTTCCGCAGGCCATTCAGATCCAAGGAACAAAAGCTGGATGCCGGGGTACTAACATGCTCGTATTGGTTGTGAGCGAACAAGAGCTAACACTGGATCGCTTAACCGGCGAGGTTCTTGAATTTACCACAGCTTAGTAGAAAAGCTTTAGGTTTCATTTGATTGAACAAAATATATATGAATGGTTTAGTGGTGATCAGCCAACCATTGAAGATGGACTTTTGATTTCCAAACATGGTATGATTAATTAGCTTTCTGGTATGATCCACCACATTCACATTCAATGACAGCATTTCGCCGAGCTTTTAGAGCTTCTTCACGAGCTTTATCAGCATCTTCGCGGGCTTTATCACCGATAATTTTGTCATAGGCAAAAATCATATTTTTAATAGCTTTTAATTAAGTTCCTTGAGTTGCTTAGGACACGTCTAAGTGACAATTCGCTCTTGCGGAGGCAATCGATAAAGCCAGGATCCATTTGACTGATCTGTTCGAGAGTCTTACCACGATATTTTCCCCAAATCATCATATACGAGTTATCGTTGTTGAGAAACTTGGAGTGTAAGAAGATTTTGATCTCCTTACTAATATCTAGACTGGGTTGGCTGAATACCCATCGACAATAACCAGAGTCAGAAGCATATACTTCTTCGATTGGCTTGCTCTTGTGTTTTACCAAAGTGAGTTCGTACGACATGTTATGAGTTAGTGTATCTATATACATACCCCTTTTAATTTTTCAGATTGAAATACATAAACTCTAAAATTCTGACGAAACCTGTGAGAATTAGAATTATTTTCTGGATTTTAGATATTTTTTTGTCGTCTATCTCGCCAACTTAGCGGCTCTCTCGCTTTAAGGTGGTCGAGAGGTAGCGTCTTTGAACAAAACAGCTGTTAGATCTTAGCGATTGAGCGATTTTAAAACAGTCTCAATTTTGTAAAGGCGCTGCTTTCGCTCTAAGGTGGTCAAGAGGTTGCGTCGTTGAAATCGCTGCAGTCCCTAAGGAAGGTTTCAGGAATGTTTTTGGTGGTAAATTACGGTAAGGAAAAAAATTGCCGGCGTAATGTTCTAAGTATTACTACTACCGACAGTTGTATGCGATATTAAAAGATGAAACTTGGGCAAGTAAAGGCCAAGTTGGTATTTGTTGAACGGGGAGCCATGAAGTGGGTTGGAGGCCATCCGTTTGGGATGGGGTTGGACTATGCACAAGCCCGCGGTCGGTCAGTCTACCTCATTTCCAAATTCATGCAAGGCGGTGATCTTTTCTTGCATATGCAAAGCAGTGGAGGAAGATTTGACGAAGAGGCTGTTCGATTCTATGCCGCTGTATTGCTACTAGCACTTGAACACATGCACAATATGTGCATCCTACACCGTGATATTAAGCAAGAGAATGTATTATTGGATAGCGAATGTTGCGTTCCCATCAAACCGCTGCTGCCGTCCAGCAGATCACGGGAAGAAGATAAGCGGTGACAACCGCCGCGTTTCCGTCGGCTCGGCCTGGAGGAGGAGCTTTAATCCTCGCGACCAGCAGTGCGTGCCCAACGGCCTCGACGGGCTCGACGTTTGATGGCACGCTGTGTGCTGTATACATGTTGGCTGCATCTGCGGGATGCTCCAGGATTACGTTTTGTCCGACGGCTGCAGAGCCGTCGTGACCTGCATAGGAAGAAGCAGAACTAGCAAGTAGTTAGTTCCCCGGATTAACCAATTTGCTTTGCATTTCACACCCCGGGTATCGCGACAGCGAAGGGCATATCAGGCTGGCAGATATGGGGCTCGCGAAGCGAATGGACTCTCGTACTGAACGCACGAAAACCATGTGCAGCATCGACACTTATTTGCCGCCTGAGATGGTAGGGCGGTCTCCTGACGGGCATGGCTTGCCGGTGGACTTTAGGCAATTCGGGTGCATCCTCTTTGAACTGCGGCCGGGTACACTTCCTTTTATTTACCTCAATCCAGTCAGAAAAGCACACACCAACGCATCTTGTATTTACCAGTTCGCTATCCGAACAACATGTCGTCGGAATTGAAGAATTTGCTGGTGGCTTTGCTCGAGAAGCGCCAAAAAGAGCGACTTGGATACATTGGTGGCATTGCCGAGATTACAAGGCACAAGTTTTTCAAAGGTGTGGACTGGCATCAAGTCTATAAACGTCAACTAACGCCGCCTCTTGTCCCTGGCCCTCCTGGTGACAGTCTCGTGGCGAACTTTGATCCGCACTATAGCGAGCAATCACACACGATTCATGGACCGGAAGAGATGCTACTTGTTTTGAGCGTGACTTTACAGGATTTGATTATGTGCGTCCAGTCGATGCCGGATCAACTCGTTCGCTTGTACCTCATCGCTCAACTGGCGAAATGGCGGCTATAACGGCTTCAGCCAGCCAAGCTAGTACTTTCAACGACACGAGTGAGTATATTTAAAATAGAATTGGAGCAGGAAGCGCGGCCATGAGCAGCAGAGCGCTTGCGAGGATTGTAATCATATGGTCGAGTTGGAGGCTAAATTTGAGGTCAAGCCGGGTTGTATCAAGGTTTAGTGACAATAGCAAGACTGATGTGTACAAGAAACAATTATTTATCCATTTTGCTCGATCCTTGTTAATGTGTTCTTCCATAATCTCTTGAGCCTAGAGCACAAAAACTCACGATATGTTGCAGTCACTGCCCTCTGCGGATCTTCGACTTTGGCCGCCGCGATTTTGCGGCAGCCGTCGCAATCGCTCCTGCTCTTGCTGGTACTGTTGCGTCTGAGCGTCAATTTGCCGCTTTTTCTCTTGAAAGAAACGCTCGGCCTGTCGCTGAGCCTCAAGCTCTTCTTCTGAGATTATCACTTGTCCGTCAGCACTGACAGGGATGCTTTCAATCTCGTTTGTTTCACTTCCAAAAGTGTTCTTACTAGCCCCACTTTGATATTGTCGCGTGGTATTGCTAGTGCTACCGTTCATTCCAGTACCCGGCGTAGGATGAGGCGACACGCGCTTGTTGCCACGTGCAAGTTCCTCTTCTTCTTGCTGAATTTTTAACGCTAACAAATAATCTTCATCTTTCTCTCCAAACAACCCACCGCCCTCTACAGCCCTCGTCGTACTATTGCTACTTGTAATCTGCTCACCACTTGGACGATCACGACCAACACGGCTCAAATCCCCCGCTTTCTGCAGCTCCTGCTCTTTACTTTGCTCTTGTTCTCGTTGCTGCAGTCGCTGCGTCAAAATGTTTTTCTGATGCTCTGACGATGTCACAGGCTGAAATTGCGCATCTAAATACGCCGTGTCTCCATCTATCTCATTCAGCAGCTCCCATATGACGGTCGGTTCATCAAGGTATCCAGCGTCGGTGACCAAGAGATACAAAGCGCCTTTAAACTAAAGCCACGCATCAGCGCAACGTACCACTAAAACCCTCAGCACACGTACCTTGAACAATGTCGAAAAGTGATTATTTCGAAAAAACACACATAACTGACGTTCTCGAAGCCCTTCATGCAACTTCACAAGTCCGTAATATGAAAGTTGACTAGCGGTCAGATTAAAAAAGTCTTCCAGGATCGGCCCCTCCTCTAACAACGTAGTTGCCGTATCCAGCGCATCGGCATCGCTTATGTGACGCTCCATCATCATTGTCTTCACCGTCTGCTGCGAAGGACTCTTTTTTGGAGAAATCGTCGACGTGGTCGAATGTAGACTTTCCACAGTGGAGTTGAAAGCATGGGCACAATCCACCTCGATCGATAAGTTCTGCATTGCTGTCGTCTGTGTTGACAGCGATGGCACTAGCGACGTTGCGTCAGGACGCTTTACCTCCTCTTCGTCTTCGTCTTGTCTATCTTCGGGCACAACCGTCAACTTTTCCACATCAACCGAGTTGTCGGTCTTGTTGTTCGTTTCCGACATGAGCACCCCACGGTAGTCCACCAAGCGCTCGATCAATTCATTGTACGACTTGTTCCCCACGACATTCATCTACAGAAATCATATTAGGACCAACGTACGGTCAGCTCTTTACACTGTTGTACACTGCACCGTTCTGTGGTCCTGTTCATCGAGCAGCCAGCCATGCACGAGCACAATGTCGAGCATGTCAAAGACCGCGCACGCTACCGTGTACTCAAAGTCCGTAATGCTAACAGCACCAAACAATGCCACATTCGTCACACCACACCTTTTCTTCTGCTCCTTTCTACCCATCAACTTACTTGTGGAATCGCACATTGACATCCAGCCCCACCAACATCGTTGGGAGCAGTTCTGCAACATCCTTGAGCGTTTTCTCCTGTGTCAGTCGCTCGAGCTCACCAGCATGGTTCAGCTACAGCAACAGTTGCCAAAATTAATTCCTTTTCATTCCTAGCTAGCACTTAAGTCTAGGAATAGACGCAAAGCACCGGTGGGTTGGTGTCTACTAGGCGGCGATGCACGAGACGCATGAGGTTGGGTGCACTCACGTAGCCCGGAGCCTCTACGACCTCCTCAAGCATCAGCTGCCCACGCAACAGCAATACATTGGCAATCGCTAGCAGCGGACACGGTCCATTAGCATTCTGACACACGTAGTGCACGGGCTTTCCCAAGAATTGCGTTTGCTTGATGGCGTACGTTTCGTCCATAGAAGACTCACTTTCTGATAATGTTGGATTTTGTCAGGACAGCTGGATAGTAGGACTTTTGCCAGAGTGATATAGTACATGCCTGACCTCGCTACAACTAATATATTAAATTCTCAAAAAGTCGACCAATTACGATGCACCACCAATATAAAAAGTATGAATAGCAATAAAGTCGAGCCTGCCCGGCCACCGTTGCACGACCCGCACGTCCCGCGCTTTCCGGTCATCTATAAAGAGCCAACATTTCGACAAGTGTGTGACAACATACGTGAGACGGATGTCATCCAAAGTTCGGTCCTTGCCGTCGCGTTTTTCCCGCTTGGATACATAGTGGGTGCGTTGGCCGGGAACTGCTTTTGTTTCGTTGATTCTACTTGTTGTTGATGATACGAATTCTTTGACCAGCTCGCCAATTGGACCGCAGCATGGCGCGTCCTGGCATGTGGTTTACCGGTCTTGTTGGCACTATAGGCAGCGCCATGTCGGCGTACCAAAACTCGTTACTTCGTCTGCAAGGATTTGGCCGCAATGACGACGAATTGGCACGACACAAATCGATGAAACGAGATGATCGAGATTGAAGGCACTGAAGGAGCTTATTACATTTTCGCAAACTCTTTTTGCCTTTGACGTAGTCGAAAAAGTAATGAAATGTTTCAAACAGGTTTGTGGGTGCATTTTTACCATACTTCTCACCAAATCTTCGGTTGTGCTCGAAGATGTAAATGTTATTGTCCATGACGTCCCGCTCAATCTCGTCCTCCACCTCGCTCTTAATTCTACGCAGGATAAATGTTGTAATAAGATTGTCAGAAAAAGGAACTTTTTACTAGAAGATTTTATGAATTTTGTATAAGTAAGAGATATTGTCATTGTGGTTGTTTCAGACAATGCTTGTAGTCTCTCAAATTCACCACATTGCGGCTAGAGCTTTGTGAATCGTTAGCCGAGCTGCTTGATGACATCGAGTTTCACCACATTGCGTATGCAAATCAAAGACTTTGCGTAATTATAAAGGCTTATGCTGCCCTCGATAGTGCATATACTGCTTCTGTATAACGAATTGTTTTGATTACAAGACAAAGTCGTTGTTAAGCTCATATAATCGCTTATTTAAAATTTAAGACACACTAGTACACTTTGATACGTCGGTCTGATCATAGCGATGACCAAGCAGACAGCAAATTAGATCGCCAGTTGGTCGGACAATCATAGCATTTACTTGCTTAAAGGAAGCATACGGTCAAGTCGTTGACCATTTCAAAAATTAAGAATCATTTCAAGTCGCAAATTCTTTCCTCTTTAATTCCAAATATTCCAGTCTTTTTACTTAGACTTACTGCAAATTTTACACTTCTAAATAAAAACTTTACATTATCTATCAATAACAGCGTATGCAGCTCGTGTTAAATTTGTGGATACCCATCAAACTCCAATCTTTAAACCATAAAAATTAAGTCTTTCCTTGAACATTTTTGGCAATCAGGGATCCCTTTTTGCAAATAAGACACAGCCGTTGTGACTTATGCTGCTTCTCAAGAGCCCGCTTAGCAAAATGGATGACATTCCAAGGCGCATACTCTAGACAAATCAATTACCTTGTCGTCAGCATTTAGTGCATCGGTGGGGTCTGAAGCAAAACTTTTTCGAGGTTTAAGTGTCCTAATATCTCGAGAAATTCCCGTGCAAGTAATCGCATGATTTGGTCGTAATTAGAGCACACGCGTGTTACGTGTGTCGGTCATCCTAGGTTAAAAGTGAAAATTTTTTGGTATCGTGATCGACTTAGACCACCAAGATCGACATTAGAGGCTGAAAAGGGTGAGTGCATCTCTCCGAGCACATCTCGCTAGCGTTTTGTCGCATTACCAACCTGATGAGTCCAGACGACCACCCTGTATACGCAGTGTTCACCTGAGCCACACATCTTTAATCCGTGCGTCACACGCGAGTACGCGCGCGTAATTAGTGTACAAATTGCCACATCATTCATTTCGCGCTTGATCTCCGATCAAGTGATTGTGTCTAGCAATGCAGCAAAAGCCTTTACGAGTTACAAGAGGCCAAGATGTAGTTACGCCGGAATCTACCTTGCTTTTTTACGGGCCCGATAAGCCGACTGGGATCGCCCGAGTATTCTGTTTGGGTATCGATAGTGCCTACGGCACTGGCGCGTTGGGCTCGGAAAGCGCTCGCCGTGCAAAACGCACGTCCTCAGAGTCAGGCTGTTCGCTCCACAAGAATTTTCTTGCGCAGGTACAGAGCTTGTATGCCAATTCTTAAAGTGAAGGCTTTATGTCGACACAGAGCTGATCTCACGAATCGAAAGATCTGAGGATGATCAAGGTCTTTAAACATTAAATACATGTATAAGCGAAGCTGTACTATTTTTTTTCGCTTTTGTGGTAATTTCGGGCCTTCGACTCGAGCTCGCTCTGTGTTATAGACTCGTCGTTGACTGCTACTACCTGAAATTATGCTCCTGAGCAGAATTTTGGCACCTCCAGATGACCTCTATCTGCGGCCCCAGTGCCGCTTAGTCTCGCGACAAAATGCATGTTCTCTTTAAAGACGCTGATCACCATGATTTAAAGTGGTTCTGACGCCCGGGCAATCTTGTAGGAATATCCCATGAGCTTTCATGGTACGAGTATCCCCTCGATCCAACAAACTGCTACCTTTAGCGCTATCAACAACGTCAAGTTATAATGCTTTTCTCGTGAAATGGTGCTTGCCCCGAGAGGAGGGAAATGAATAAATTCCTGCATCATGTAGCGCTTTGTGATCGGCGTCTGAGGAAAGCAAGCCATAACGCCGTCACTGTTGCCACGACATGAACTGAATACCGTATTGTCGAGGCTCTCAGGTCTAGTATAATGTATTCTTGTGTCTTAGAAGCGATATCGCATCGCTCCTCGATTAGTTCACTCGATTTTTAAGTGCTTGTGACATTTCGTGCCGATAACCAATCTCTCAAGGCTGTGCGTATGGAATGTCCCGGCGCTAATATGTTCACGGTCACATTTCCCGGATCATGTTACGGCTTGAATAAGACCGCATATAATGCTATGTGTGTTCGCATTCTTTTCAAAATGTTGAAGTATACGCTAGAACTCTTTTGGCAGCGGCGTATATTGCTTAATGAATTGCGAGCGCAATTAAGTCGTCGTGATTGTTGTATCCGTAATTGTCGGTGGACTTTTGGCATTTAATGGTACCGAATCCATTTTTTATGCTTTCAACTATTTTGTTGCGCACGTACTAAATTGTTTTAGCACAAAATTGTTAACTTGATCACGCATTACGGAAGAATTCATATCATTGATTTTTTGTCTTCCTAAGCCTAGGGTCAAAAGGTGGTGGCGCTGTCGGAGTGCAAGGGTTAACAAACCCAATTACTTACAGCGGCGTGTAGTTTTGTGAGGCATGAACGGCATTGCTATCTGTGAGTTCCAAGCTCTCCACTATCTCTTTTTTGTATTTAAAGCAAGACATGGGGTTACCTGACACGGTTTACACCAAGTTCTTGTAATACCGCTATCACAAGAGCAAATCAGCAACAAAGCTGTTTCTTCCCCTAGGCGTTATCTTTACCAAGGAAGGCTTCTGCCCAGAGACTGCTCTTGCCCTCTAAGGGGCGGGAATAAAATGACTCTCCCATCAAAAAGCCGCTTAATCTAATAGGGCTGTAGAAGAATCATCACCGTTTTTACGGCTAAAAATACGCGCTTTCGCCTGCTGATTCCTTATATCTTATTTAAAATTAAGCCAATAAGAGTTAATGACAATGCTGTCAAAACGATCTAAAAAAATCATGATTGTCGTCAAGCTTACAGACCGCGCGAAAGACCTCGTTCATCAAGACAGAGAAGCCCACGGCAAAATGTAATCATTCTGAAGTGCTCCTGCTGGCTGTCTTGCCGAAACACTGCTTTGTCTAAATGCATACGATCCTGCTTAAGCATAGGTAGGCGTACATTCTCAGGCAATCCATAATTCTTATGTGGTGCATCTTATAAGGTACTACGATCCTCTGCACCCGGTGCCTCTTTAAGCATTATTTCGCGCTCAATATCACTCTTAAGGCGCGTACATTTGAACATTACGCGGCAATTTTGCTCATAATCACCGCCACGATATTCGTAGTTGAAAAGAGCCGAGTCTTACAAAGCGGTGTGCTTTGAGTCGTCCAAGTCCGGAACTCACTACGAAATGAAGCCCTTTCCGACAAAATTTGGGTACCTAGTGCCGAGATCTTCGGCGGTCAAACCAACTGTGAAATTGAAAGGTAACATGACCGAATAAGTCTTACATGAAAAAAAGAGTAGAGTCGATCGAAAAAAACGCACCTTAAGCATCAGAGCCAAGCGGAAGAATTTTTAAATGGTACACCTATTTGCTTAGGGTCTGTTGCTTCATATAGAGAAGGCTCGAAACTAATCTTTCATAGTGCTCTTTAAATACCAAGGTTAGCTGCATCTATGCACTTGGAACTTTACCAGTGCATAGGTATATCGTCTCCATGAGTATGTATATCGTTTGAAAGCCCTAAGCTGTCTGGACTGGAGCTAAATAGCTGGCTAATTACTGTTCGCAGTAACGCGCAACCAATGACAAAAAACTTGAAAAAAATTAAAGACGCTTATCAATTTGTCTCTTTAAAAAAGCCCGAATGGGTGTCTGGTTCAGGATTTCCTTGTTGCTATCGGAAATTTTGTACTAGCTTTCCCAATTTTAACCAAGATCGGGCAGCGGCTTTACGAGACCCACGAATGCAACAGGTCTGTTAGACCTGATTATTCCCGCAAAAAATAACTTGCGACGCCTCTCAGAATATGCCTCTTCGTCATACGGAATTGCAATCCAGGATGGATCTGCTCGTTAAGGCATAGACCTTTCATAACAATACAGCAACGATTGCTGTCGGGCGGTTTAACATTCACCCTTGACATGTTGCCTGCGATGAAGAATCGGAAAATTGATTTTAAGTCGCATCCGCTTTGTATGTCTGATGGATTTGTTCGTCAATATATATTTCAACTCTGCTGGAATAAATCGACTCGTATTCTGAATTGTGCGAAAGCTCGTTGGTGGACATATAAGGCTGATAGGCTTGTGTTCAACGCGGATATGATAATGCGCAAATCATCTCGCCATCCTTTGTGTTAAGTGGAGCGTATTTATCTCGGCTCTCAGTCTAAATAGACCACAAATAGCTCAGAGCCCGAACGTACTCCAAGACGAGTATTTCCGAGCTGTTGACTATACAAGCTGATTAGGTCTACTTGTCGGTTTCTGCGCGGCTTACAGCACTTAAAGATCAATTAAGTATAGCATCCCTCTTCTGATCTTGCGATTCCCCCCCCCTACTATTAATGACGGATTGCTACCCATTTGCGAATTTGTGCTTCCACCGTGTCGTATAACACCACGCTACTTGCATTCTTTGCCAAGTGCTCTTTGCAGCCGGTTTTACCAGCGAACTATGTCTTTCCGCATTAAGTGATTGCAAAGTCGTCGCTACATCTAACCTCGGGAGATATCAGTAATTTTAGAGCATTGTATGCTTACAGCGAGCGTATAGCTAGCTGCCCATACTTTCTTACTCTATATTAAGTTAGGAAATGACCTACCATATTCAAATGTGCAAACTTAGTCGGCTTACTGTCCCGTGAAACAATTTAATTATCATACTTTCTAGTGACGACATGCGCTAGACAAAACCATTTATGTCCATGTAGAAGACAAAGACAAGGAATACACTATATGATTAAGATTCTTTAATATCACACTATGTCTAGTGACTTGTAGGAGCATCACACTGGCCAATTAAACAGGACAATTGTGCTATCTTTGGTATTTCTCAGAGCTTCAGTCAAATTATTTAGGTTGATCGCAAATACTTACTGGCACGCGCAGTTTCTAGACGTGCCAAAGTCTACAATTATTCACAAGTGTTAGCCACAATCTCGTATACTTACCAGCAACTTATCGCTGCTGGTTCCTCCTTCGTGAACTGTCAAGCTCTCAGGAGCTAAGTTCTATGGTGTGTAGCAGCCACACGTCGCTAAGCTATTCCTGATCACGGGGCGCATCTTTTACGGCTGTTGCCCTCCGACGTGTTTTTCGTTATAAGGACAATTATTCATGCTGGTGCCCATCCTTAATCCTAGCTCTGACTGCGCAGCATTGCCTGTGTCCTTTCAAGTTCCCAAGCTAGCCGAAGATCCCTTCCGTCAGCTCTCTTTGACAGACACAAATCATATACTTTTGCCTGCCACAGCCATGTTAGTTTACGCGGCTAACTGACCTCGTGTCAACGAGCCCACAAGCACATTACTTTAGGTCGAGGAGACGCTCATTACGCAGAAATGATCCGACATTTTAATTATAGCTCCATTTTAATTGTTCTTCTTTTGTCGCTGCCTGCATTCTAAAAAGTTGGGTATGAATGGAAGCACTTCTTAGATCGATTTAAATCACACGTCTTTTGACTTATTTAAAAGGAGGCTCCTGAGCAACGGGGCTGTTAGTTGCTTTTAGTTATAATTTTATTTTATGAAGCTTGCGCCTTTCTTGCTTTCAAGCCAGGAAGCTTGGACGCTGGCGGAATTCAAAGTTAGTCGAAAAAAAGTTGCCTTTTTCTGCTTCTACATGTGCTTCCAGAGCATATATCATTTAGGTAAAGTGGTCTCATGGATAAGTGCTCGATTTATAGCCTGGACTTCCATGCGAACGCCCCGCGCACCGAATTTAACGTGGTCGTGGACGCTTTAGCAGCCATCTCAACCCGTTTAATCTTTTATCGGTATTTCTTTTCTTCACAGGTGTAAGCTTCAATTTCCACCGCCTTAACACTCGCAGTAGCCGCTACCGCCGGTATCACCAAACCCAAGTCTTGGAGCAAAAATTTTGCTCGTAAAGCCCGAAAACCAAGATGCATGTCAACCCCTTATCAGCAGAGATAGCTACAGTTCCAGCCACCTTAACAGGCCCATAAAAGTCATCAGGTCTTCCGAGCAGCGCAAAGTGTCCGTCCGACAGATGCAGAAAGGCGACTCGATCCTTAACGAAACCTTTCAAGAGAGTCTAGGCGGACATTTTACTCGCGTATGCGTAGGATTGGCGACAAGTGCTACGAGGTGTGACAGTGTCTTGTACAGCGAAGGCGTATCTGACCTTCCAGAAGAAAAGCCACAGTTCGCTATCTTGCCTTGCCATTCGATGTATGCAATAGACTGCAATTGAATAGAAAATTTATAAAGAAATAGATTTGTATGTTTAAATCTTATTTACTACTTTTTGGTAGACGATTTTTTTTTTAATTTAAAGCTGAAAGTTTGCATTACACGCCAGGCTTAAGTAACAAAGATGCCTGCTAAGCGTGTGTTCTCACTGAATGAATATTTCATGGGGGTTATCGAGTCCCCGAATTTAATGTGTACAAAGGATAAGTAATGTCAAATAAACGTGTATATATATTGTTAAAGCAAACAAATGCACCAAACTAATTAGAGCTACGCGAAGGTAGAGTGGCGAAATCACGGGATGGCAGCTTCAATGAGAAGTTCGTCCGATGGTTTGAGACGGCCGTACTTGATTGCATGCCACGCTTGCTGAAAGAATCGCGAAATCTTGTGGGACGTCTTTTCCGCCGCCTCTTCTGTCGAATGCACAGCTGCTAAACCTGCCTCTTGTACCCGATGCTTTCCTTTTTGGATCTTCTCGCCAGCTTTGTGTGTCGCATGTGATGCCGACTCTTCCACGCGATGCTTTAGCTTGGAGGTTTTATAGCCTATTAAGGGGCCCAACCGATGCCAACCTCTTCTAAACGCTCTCTTGGTGCTTGCCAAAGCCTGGCGGAAGTTGTATCTGTTCCTCGAATTCGGCGTTTCGAGCCCAAACATATATTTAAACGTTTGCTTTACCCATCGCAGAAACGATTTTACGTAGCTCTCCATGTTCCGTACCGAAAAATAAATTCGTTCTTCGTCTGCGCTTGCTACTTGGGATTGCAGGAATCTCTGGTCCTTTTTGACTTGCTGAGGCGCGGGCAACGCATTGTATACAGTCGCGACCTCGGTCTTGGATTCCTTGAGCGATCTTGACTTGACATTGTCCGTACCTGTCGACGACGCGGTGGCACTCGCGACTGCGAACGCTGCACTAATCAGCAAGACAAGTAAGTGGCGCATATCAACGACAATCGAGGCGCGTGAGCAAGGAGCGTCGAGATGCGAAGTGAAGGAGCAATCGCAGAATCAACCTGCGCGCCCAGACTCGTGAGCTCCATATGTTGGATCGCGTAGGATGGGGGTAGGGGAAGTGAAAAAAATGCTGATAACTTGTACCGTATGTATTTAACCAGGTCTTGCAGGTATGATTTGGGTTTACGATCTGCAAAGCCTTGGGATATTAGTCAGGCGTGACCATACGAGGGGGTAGTATCTCGATGTATGACAAAGAGTTGCAAGCTTGAACAAACGAGTAGCATGTAATGCTAAAAAAATTGTACTTTTTAACAAAAGAATAGCGTGCTTGATGGTCGGGTTGGTGCTATTTGCGATGTTGATTAGAGGCCACAGATTGAGGAGAAGATTGGCAATACCCGTACATATATTATAACGACGAGCTTGGGAATATTGCTTTGTATTACCTAAAGATATTACCAAGAAAGGCTATTTGTTTCCATATGCTTGTTGGCTTTCCCAGACCAGATTACTATAATGATGGCCCTTGGCACCAAATGACCGTCAGGACAGCCAGCTATAAGTACAGCATTGCTGTGCATCAGACCAGTATGATCGAAAAAGGGGATGAGAGATCGACTCCAGAATTAGCTACTCTTTCCTCTGGATGTAATATAGACATGTTATACTGAAATCATTATTTGGACCTAAAAATATCACCTCTGTTATGTAGAGCGAAATTTCTAGAAAATAGATATAATATAAATTTCTTCTACTTTAAAAATCAGCGCATCAAATCAGTAAGAATTTTGAAGGTCTAAAACCAAGCAACGGGATGCGAAGGATAGATATTGCGCGTGTCGCGGTGACACGCGCAGCCTTGCAATGTCAAGATCGCAGGCTCTCATCTTAGCATTTGAGGCAGCGGTCACACGTATACTAATTGGGCTATACACCTCCTTAAGTTCGCGACGCTTTAAGCAATAGCACCACACATTATGATATTTTCCGACGCTAAGTTGCCCGCTTAGCGGCGCCATTGATTCAATCTTTAGTTGACAAAACCGTCCACACCCGTTGCGCTCTGACGCGTCCAAGTCGACAGATCGGCATTGGCAATAACAAATGGGTACGGCATTGTAGTTGGTGAGTAGAACGAATAGAATGTGGCCACTTATGTCAATGAAAACTGCATGTATTATAGTGCAATTAAAAAGGTTTGCATCGGATACTACGGTCAAAAAGAGCAAATGTGCCGGTACGATACGTTGCTCAGTTGCTAAACTCGATGAGGGGGGGGGCTAGTAAGTCCATAGCTTCATCTTTTTATAGAATTCTTTCATTCGATGCTGGATTTTTTTGAAAGCCTCCTTCAGCCTGTGGTACGCCGTCTTCTCCGTCTCCTTTGCCCGATGCTTCAACTTTTGATTTGCTTCGGAAATCTTGTGCTTCGCATGAGACGCACCCTCTTCCAGAGAGTGCTTTTGCCTGAGAATGTTCCTTTGAATCCACCATATTACACGTCGATACATTTTGATCAGTCCCCTTTTTAGCTTGTAAAGGCCCTTGTACGTTTTGAACATAGCTTCTCCGGCCGGTGATACCATTCCAAAAATCCTCTTGGTGCCGTGTATGAACTTTTTTCCCCCCATTTTGATCTTGCTGATACCAGTTTCTAACAAAGGCCATCCTCGTTCTTCCTCGAGGCCGCTGATCGCCTTAGTCTGCAACATCCTCTTGTCCTCGTGAGGATTGGGTGCAACAGCAGCCCCGAGCGTGGTATCTTTCGACAACATTAGCTCGTCATCCGTGATTGTCGACACCGAAGTGCCGCTTGAAATTACGAAGGCTGCAGCAATTAGCACAGCAAGTATGTAGCGCATGTCAGACGAAGGCACCAAGCGCAGAAATACAAAGTAAGGATGACCAGTTGCCTGATCGCCTAATCTAGTGCTTGATGCTGATAGGCCATGGTAGATCGCTTAGGATGGGTAGTGCGAGAGCATCATGTAGAATTATCTTTATCAGGATGGACCGATATACGGTATCTAGACAAGACGTTTGCACCGGATAGCTCGATCCTACCAGATCCGTCATCACCTGCTCAAATTTTGAGTTCTGAACGCCAAATTGTTTTTTTAACCTGGTCAAGCCTAAAATCGATTGTATTCTTAACTTTACGAAGGCAAGCCACACAAGTGTACCTATCTCGCAAGAAGCATGTACAAAGTATTAATTGCCACATGCTCGACCGTGTGATTAGATGCTACTTCACCATCACCGTTGCTCGACTGCGCAGCAAATTAAGGTTGGATTTGTAAGAGCTGGCAAGACATACGACCACAGTTTCTGCAACCTTCCAATGAAACGCCGCACCATCAACATTTGAGGTTGGCTTGCATGAGACAGCTCTTAACCTGGTCTGATGTACAGAGACGCGTGGCTGCAGTTGGCTAACGTCTGTCCTGTAACGGGCAGAATTCTAAAACAGAGGTCACACAGCGCTATATTCCCCGGGGGAACACTCTTTCGATTGCATCTGCGACTTTTTCTGTTAAGTCTACTGCATTACGACCTCTGTCAGGCATTTCTTCGATTATTTTGTACTTTAAACCGCTGTGTTAGACATGCGGCTGTCTTGTTAGCTGCAAATCAAACGGCGGGGCGACGTTCTATTTCGATACAGCAATGTATGCTTTTGGTATATTTTTAAATGCTGTCATCTCGTTTTCGTCTCCAGAAGATCAGCAAGAGTCGGATGAGTGGTAAGCAGCTGTTATTGTCATATTTACTAATAGCATTCAACTAATTTTCTGACTGGATGTGGCAAAAACTACACCCGAGCTCACTCTTTTAATACTTCTCCTTCTTTCCAGATGGTTTGGACACAGTACTAAGGTCATAAAGAAATACATATGATATCCGCCTTTTAGCTGATAATAAATGCGACTCGCACGGTTTGAGCAAAGGGTTTCGAGATCCAAAAAAGGAGGATGAGACACTCACCCTTTTATCAAAATAATCATATGCGTCGTCCTAGCAATTAGGCTTTACTGTCCGAGTTATATGTCTCGGCCATTTTGCTTAAAGCGTTTGCACGTTATGATAGTTTATGAAGCAATAAAGTAATATCAGTCAAAGTCTTGCGCTCGTGTTACTGCTTTGTATTGTTGTACTGTCTTCCATGTAGGTTATGCGTCTCGTCACGTAAACTGTTATAGCTGACGAGTGGTTGATAGCTTTAAGTCGCACAGCACCTTGCACAGAGAAGGCGTGTAGGTGAAGGGGCGGTCACTGCCCCTTGTCTTTCATCCTACGTAAATTTCAGAAAATACGCCTATAGGGTGCTCTTAAATACCTCGGTATGCAAAGCGGCCCATACAAATACATTTCTTCGGGAAAAAGTCATTGAGTCATAACACTGACCAAAGGCAGCAAGGAGGACTACAGGTAGACCAAGTCATTTTTTCTATGACCAAGCCAACGCCTGAAAAAAGTTACTTCGGCTTCCGGAGGCGCCACTACATCAAAATTAGCCTCATTCTCAAAGACTACGCCTTCGCAGGCTGCGCCAGCAACAAAGGCTGCGACTGTACCACGAGCGGCGAGCCTAGAAAAGCTCGCCGGTCAGAGAGCTGCTTAGGCAAGGAAGGCTCTCGAGGTGCCTCACGGCGGGAAGCGCACTCTTATCGTCCTCTGTCGTCTTGTAGTCCATAGTCGCCTCTGTATTTGGGTGCTGAACAAGAGGAATAATTGTGTGTCTCTTCACCCGCTAGAGCTCCATAGATGCCTTAGGCTAATGACAACGCTGTCAGAACAAATCTATACCCCGGTAGTACAACCATTAGGGTACATCAAAACCCGGTCTCTAACGATTTTCGAGAGCAAGGGCCCTATCTGGGTGCTGAGATTATCACAATTCGAAAGCCTTCTACAAAATGTGCTCGTTAGCCAGCATCAGCGAATTTACATTTGATAGTGATCTTGGGTAGGGCCCGTGGACATATTTACTTACACGATGAGTGAGGGACTATCCATACCGCTCGCCGAGTCTCGCAAAACCTTTTCGTTCCGGGCCTCTGATGTGAGACCAGTTTCCTTATCTACCGAGGGCTGCTGAACATGATCAGTCCGACAAAAGTTAAGATTTCATCCACCGGAGAAAGACAAATAAAATCTCAGACAAACAAGAGGGAGTGAATATGATTTATTATTTATTCATAAAGATAATGGATATTTCCAGATATTAAGCACCTACTACTAGAAAGGGAAGGTCGATTACTCTGAGCAAAGTGCAACGTGATTTAATTGGATCTTTCACGGTTCTGAAAAGGCACGGGATGACGTATGTCATCGACCTTCCCTAAGCGTTGCCGACGTACACAACATTTATCTTAAGGCTCCATCCTTACAAGTGCAGAAATCCCCAAAAGTTTGATCTTCATGTGTGCTCTGAGGTGTCCCCGGGACCTTTTTGAAGTGTTGCCTCCGCGCTCGACCCTGCTGGTAGGCGAGTAAGGATGGATTGGCTTTAACCTTTCAGCCCGAACTTTGTTAGGGAGCCCCAAACTCTAAGTGTTTTTCTCTGTATAAGTCAACCATATGCTTTGTAAATAGAATGAATTGCGTGTCATAGCTAGAGGCCTCTGAGCTGCGCGGCGAAGCGACTATCAAACGCAATAAGACCCAGGCTTCGCCGACTACTCAAAGCACGCATCTTGAATTGTATGATGCCTATCAACAATACCACTGACTCCCGTGCTCGTCTTCTCGAGAAGGTCAAGCGCGGGGACAGCGCTTCGAACGGGTGGTGGGGGTACCTAATAAGAGTCGGACTCTCAAAAATTAAAACACCATTTTAAATGCCCCACTTAAAAGGCTGTGTGATTTACATCGTTTATATAAAGCCGATGGTGTACGCAGACCAAATTCTTCCTACAAACGTTATTGTTTCGACGGAAAGGTTTATATTTTACTCGAGAACACCAAATTCACACTTAAACTTTGGTGCTTATATGTGGCACAATTTTTTTGGCCAACTTCACTACAGTGTTAGCTTCCTCTCTTGTAATCGTCAGAAATTTCTTTTTGCTCATCTTGGATGGATAATTGGCATCCCTTGTCCTGCTGACCATATACTTTGAAGGTTTGCTAATTTGGTAACTGCGTTTGTACAGAAAGTAGTCTCATATTAAACAACTTTGAGTCGAATGTTTCTCGAGGCTCTACATCACCCATCCTAAAGCATACGTGAACTAGGTGTTAAACCCGATAATGGGTATATCACTTTGTTAAGTATAAATAAATCACAAAAATCTAATCGACCCACAAATTCGGCGCCTTAGAGCACATACAGCGTAGTGTGTCTTTAACGCATAGTTGATTTTTCCGTCAAATCAAATGTCTGCAATTTAATGTCAGCAAGCATATTTCCAGTACTTGCCACCGCAATAGCCAAAACGCAGTGGTGGACTGCAATTGCTTCCTAATGTGATTGAGTTTGGAAGGTCTTAGTATCATAACATTGTATCTAGAAACAGCCTTGCTGCTTGTTCTCACCAATTCTACTATTTAAAGAAGTGCTAAATGGCCATCTTGCCTTTGTGACAAGCGATCAAAAGTATGCCCGAGCTGTTATCAGTGTACGGCAAACCAAAGGCAAATTCAAGCCTTATATACTTAGAAAAGTCCACCCTTGTAGACAGGCTTTGCATAGGAGACAACGTGTGACCCAAGAACTCGATCCCCTGAAAAGTCTTACATGTCCTCAAATGCTTGGCCACCCACTAGTACACGTGGGGCCATTCGTACGTCGTAAAGACCATACAAAATGCTTGCATTTAAGCAAACTAGAGCTTCAGATATAAAAGCCAAAACTCTAGGTCTTCGTTGTTCAAAACAACGACTCGAATCCGTTATGCTGGGTCTACCCGATAGCGAAGTAGAAGATCTTCTTACTCAAAGCGATGCAGCTCTACTTGCTGTCGAGGGCTAGATACTCGACTAAACCATCTTTGCCTGCGATGAAGGAATTCACTTACGATCCTAGATTGGCATTTGCTCTAAATTTATGACGAGTGCGTTTGTCAATCGAACTCCTAGCCCTGCTTATGTGATTTAACTTGTAATCTGGTCTGCGCAAAGAGCATCGGCATACACAATGAGTTAACCGGACATGCACTATACATTCATTGTGAAGTAGATCGTCTACGTACTCATGTCGATGCAGCTCTAATTGCTGTCAAGGGATAGCCATTCGACTTAATTATTTTCGCCTGCGAAATTAGATTGTTTCATAAACAGCCTTTCTGCTTGCTTTTACCTGTAATATTGTCTGGAACAAGTGCTTAACGAGTATCGTGCTATTGTAGCAAGCAAAAAATCGATATGCCGAAATTGTCGTCAGCCTTTGACAAGTCAAAGGCAAATTCAAACCTTACGCACTTTTCAACAGTGTGCCTGTATCGACAGGCTCTATATGGGAGCCAACGTGTGACCCGCGGGTATACATGCCTGGCCATCCACTTATACTTGGGGAGCCGTTCATACGTTGCGGAGACCGAAAGTTAATGCCTTTAGGTTATGGGAGCTTTATGTGTCTCCACAAGTAAAAAGAGAAGCTTCAAGACTTCGTTGATTAAAAGAACGACTTGGGCCTGGCATGCTGGATTTACTTGATAGCGAATTAGATCGTCGACTTAATTATAGCAATGTAGTTCTGATTGCTGTCGAGGGCTAACCGCTCTACTAAAGCATCTTTTCCTGCGATGAAAGTTTGCACGAGTGACTTCTATTTGACGAGTGGGTTCGTCAAACAAATATTTACTGTTATAATAAACCAACTTATCATCAAATTCGCGCAAAAGATCATCGGCACACACATTAAGTTGTATTCTACACTGAGGTTATACCAGCAAAGACTGACCACCATTTTGTCATTTGCTGAAACAAGTGAGACCAACTCACCGTCGCCCTTTGGGATGAAGGGTCTAATTGATCACAACGGACTTAAACGCCCCTCAAATGCACCAAGAGCTTTACCAGCACACACTTCATGGTAAGTTATGAATGGCAAGTCTGCTAAGTAGTTCTTTCTGAACCAGCATAAGACGACTCGCTCTTACCTGTCATTTTCGAGCCGCAATATCGCGCCAATGTCATAGTGCGTCGCAAACACCACTAAACCGCTTTGTATTATTCGTCAAAACTAAATGAGACGCTTCTCTTAGTGTTAGGATGCTAAAAAGTATATTGGTGCAGAGTCTCCCACTACCATACAATGCACTTTTTCAATAAATTGGACAAAGGCTTCGTATTGCTAGTTCTTTACTTGTGCAATCAACTGACTTAGTATGAACACATCCTACAATCTTTTTGGGCGAGTAGATTGAGAAAGATTTTACATTCTCGATGCTTGTGTTCTTTCACAAAGCTGTCGAGTAAGCCGTGACTTACTCACTCTCTTTGCTCTCGTTTTAAGCGTCAGTCAAACTTTTTGATTAGCCACAATCTTTCGCCAGCGTGTGAACCTTCCGACTATTCAGGGTCTTACAAGATTCAGATAGGTGCTCATGTGTGTACCCTTGCAAGTGTGTATCAAGAGCACATTTATTGAGGTCTTTCTCAAAGCACTTACTAATAATCGGGCTCAGAAAGCGTGGCATTCGCCCGTGAGTGAGACACAGATCCTTTTGTTGACCCTATTTGGACAAAATTGGGTTTTGTGTCCTTATTTGCAAGAATAACGGAAGTTACTGTGCTTCGCAACACATGCGGTCAGCATATTATTGATCACAACTACTATACGCCCTATAGACAGAGAAGCTAATTATGTACAGCGTATCGAAGAAGTGATCGCCTCACTCGCAGTTGCATCTTGAATTCTTAACGATCAATAGTGGGGTAGAATCACCCTTAGGCCATCCATGAGCATAGTTACCTTGCTTGATTTGAAAATGGTACTTATGCACTATAAACCATCAACTCCCTTTACTTATGAGCTTATCAATGCATTTCACGGATTTCTTGCTTGCAGACATGAAGTCGCGAATGGTGGTGGAGCTTAAAGCTTACCGGAAGTAACGTTGCTTTCACCTATTTATTCATGTATTCCTACAGCACAAAACACTCCGGTGACGCATTAGTGTCTAGTTTTTGGCCCAACTTTTCGGGTAAGAGAGCACGATCCTCACACACACCTGCTCATTTGTGACCAAGGCCATTTTAGTACCCCCTTTTCCAGAAAAAGAGCTACTGGTCATTTTTACTTTGAAGGTGAAATAGTTTATCTTTACCAGCTTACACCCCCCATAAGGCGCTACTGCCGAGTCTACCTGCTAAAGCTTTTTAGCTCGTAGAGCTTGAAGGTCATGTCAGATTCTAACTACTTGGCGGCAGAAAAACTGCTAATGGAGTCGCCTCCCTAGCCCATAAGAGTTCGCAAGCCGTCCAGCAGATACAATGATTTTTTAACTCGAAGTCGATCTTCCCGCGTGGGCATGGATAGACAACAAAGTGTCACCGTGTGTGACCGGGTCGCACAGCGACTTGCACAAATGGGGCGTGCAGAAGATCTTGGATCTTTCTGCTGACGACGAATCACTATCCTTCGTCATCAGAGTGAGTTATATTGCAAGATGTATATAATGCACAATTTGACCCTCTTTTAAGCGACCCTTTAACTCAATGTATCATTTGCAATACCTCATAATGCCGACTGCTAAAAACAGGTACCGGTTTGACAATAACTCGGCTTTATGGAATGGCCAGGATTGAGACCTTGATTGAGACCTGAGACTATTTGGGCGGTGATTAAGAGGCTAATTGTGAATCCAAATGCAATCTAAGTTGCACAATGCGCTTAACTCGATACGTACGTAGAACTCAGCGCTGATAAGTGTCATATCAATCACAGAATTAGAATCGAGAAATAAGGTTACTTATATCAGTGTGACTATAAATCATGAGTAGAAATGATCTACTATTTCTTACATTCTACCTATGCGTCAGGTAATATCGATTGTTTCTCCAAAATATACAAAGAATTGCGCTTACGAAATGTATAAATTCCTTAATTTACTTTGCTAAACATCGTACTGTATTGTAGAACAATGTACGGTATTACCTGTTTACAAGGATAGAAAACCTTCGTCATCATCAATCTCTGTATCTACTTACTTCGCATCTCGGCGCTTGCTGCTAAAACTCCCCAAGCCTTTTTCGGGATGTCGTCGTGGATCAGTGTATAAGCGAATGGAAACAGAGACCGAATAGGGAATGAAGTTGCTGGAATAGACGCACGGCCAAAAGCTTGAACGCAGAAGCGAATGCCCACAAGATCTAAAGTGAGGCATGCATTAAGTCAAAAGAGAAGAGCAAGAGGTGCTCCAATTCGCGAGCCATAAGCTTTGACGTGGTCAAGGGAACGGCCAGGACGGTTTTCATTCATACGTAATTTTACCTATTGATATCCACCTCGCTTGTAAATTCGTTCTCTTCTTAGCGTCTGCGTAACTGTACATGCCCTTTCAATGACATGAAAGGCCATGGCTAATTCCTTCTGCACAATATTCGTGGGTGCTAAATATCAACAGACCGTTGCACATATACACCTGTGGAACGAGAAGTCGGTGCGAAAAGGGATCTGCCGAGTAAATTTCTGAAGACAATTGTGCAAGAAAAAACCTGTGCGACGCCAGTCATGGAGATCTTGGACAATTTAGTGAATTCAGCTTTCAATTTTTCCTACGTTTTTTTTGTCGATTGAAAGGCTATTCCTAATATTGGTAGAGAAAGTAACATAGGCATTCCTGCTGTGTATCGGATGGTTTTCAAACTCTACTTTATTAAATAGACGTTGATCATTTAAAGTGGTTGTCTACCCCCCCCCCACATCACGCAGCACAGTGTCACCCCTGTGCGAATTGAGCTCCACAGACCTTCGTTTAGAGACAGGGACACCTTATCTATACTATATTCTGCACGGATTTAAAAGCATAACTCGATAAAAATAGGTATTTTTCAACAATGCAGCGCAACGAGGTGGAGGCCGCGCTGCCATCCATGGGACTCGCGACTCCCGATGTGTGGCACAACTTAAGCCTTGAACTCAAAGGCAAGACGCAATGGGAGCAACCACGAGTGTCCAAGAAGGTTTTGGTCAAAGCGTTGCGTCTGCAAACGGAAGCCATGCGCTATTTGGTCACTGAGTTCGATCGCGTACGCAACCAAATGGCAGACATGGAACGCGACGCTCGTCATACCGCCAAGCACGTCGAGAGTGTGGAAGCCACGTTGGTCAAGGTACAAAGCCACGTGGATGACGTCAACAATAAAGTTGAAACGGTCCAAGGCATGCAGACGAAACAAATGCAAGAGTTGGAACAAGTTGACAAGATGGTGATTGAACTTCGGGCCACTCGTGACGAAGTGGAACACGTTGCTGCCAACGTTGATCGAGTGCACATTCTTCAGAGTGAGTTTCTCGAGCAGACAGAGCAACGACTCAGTGGGATTCATGAAGATCACGAACTTACGAAAGAATTTGCCATGAAAATCGAAGATCGGCTGAACGAGGAACAAAAGGAACTCTATCTGACTTCGGATCATATTTTACATCACAATATGACTCTTTCCAAATGGATGGAAGCTTTTGAAAGAGACCAATTGCGCAGGGACGAAGCTGTACGAGAATGTACCGAGAAAATGAACAAACAGGGTCGAAATGTTCAAGATATGATGCTGGAGACTCGTCGCACTTTGGACGATAATACTTGTGCTGTTGAAGACGTGCAACGATTGGTGCTTAACAAAGCAGATTGCACTCGGGTGGAGGAGATGATTGCAACAAAGTATGAGGAACTGTGTAGTCAATTGGATAAAGCGCTCGCTTCCGTGCTTGAAGAAGAAGAGGAATTCAAACGAGCAAGTCAAGAACTTCAGCAACTTGTGACGCACTTGAGTGAGAGCAAAGCTGACAAGAAAGATTTGTTGGAAGTCAAAGAACAGGTGCTTTACGACTCGCGTGTTCGGCAACAAGTTGAAAATCTCCGCTCGTTCATCGATTTGAAAATGAATCGTGATGACGTGTTCTCGGCACTGAAATCTAAAGCAGACAAGGACGAAATCCATATTCTGTTAAAAAACCTGTCGGAAAGTATGAACGCCTCAGTTGTGCAAGCTCAAAAGTCGTTAAATCTGGCCGACAGTGCATTTCTCACGGGCAAACAAACAGGTTATCATCACCATGGAGGAAGAGATGGCAACAATGGTCAAAAACGAACAGGATGGTTGCCAAGTCTTGATCGGGAAAAATGTCTGTCGTGCAATAGTCAACTCCGGGATCCAGCCCCAACACCTAGTGGACCCATTTTTAATAAGAATCCTTATCAATTGGCTCCTGTTTATGGTGGTGGCTTTCATCTTCCGATTGGCACAGGATCCGTAGAGAAATCGGCCATGCGCAATCGGTCTAGTCTCCTAAACAGCCATCACTCGGCCAGTGCGCCGTACCTATCTCCACGAACAGTAGCCAACATGGCGTCAACTGGACAGCTCGTGGAAAGCGCAAGCGATGAGTAAGATTTCTACGTTTCAATCACCAAAGTATGCTCGAAACTTATGCTTTGAACTTTGATTTGCAGATTTCTAGTCGGCATAGATGGTCGCATTTATCAAGCTGATCCAGAAGTAGTTGCTCAAGTCCAAGCGCGATCGTATGCAAACTCCAAACATCCTCAAGCTGTCGGTCCTCGAAAAGCAATTTCTGTGTACGAAGAGACTAAATGACAACAACTATTTAAATACTCTTACCATCGCCATGATACGTGCTTACACGAGCTAATTTGTTTGTTTCTTGACGGTCGTTAAATGCTTAAAACAGGAACTTACGCTTAAAACATATCAATCTCATCCAATAGCATGCCCTCTCCTTCCATCTTCATAGAAACCGACAGATCGCCATCAAGAGCAGCAATACCATTGCAATCTTCACCCGTAGCGCCAGCTACACCAGTAGTAGACGGACCATTCTTCGCTTGCACGGTACGTTTTAGAGCGTAATACGTCAAGAGCGGAATCGAGTGGCATTCACTTGCCAGCTTTTGTAAGGTTAAAGCGTTTTCCAAAGAAAGCGAAGGTGTTGTTTCCGCTTGGTATTTGACGCTTAGTTCCAAAGAACAGTCTGGCGTGGTATTCACCTCAATCAGTACTTGTTTATTGGCCCCTAGAAGGTCTCCAGTGTTCATGGTGATGCGTTCTGGTGCTGCTACATCAACCTTGATCCGAGCTACGAGTTTATACAATACACACATTATCAGTGCCGTCCACACTACACACTACGCAACACTCGCAAACCATAAACAGCGTCATCGTTGTCAGCAGGAATCCGCTGGCCAAAGGTGTTGCTTTTCGAGCAGAAAATAGACAACAAAAGCGCGTGAAAGAACAAACTCCTCCCACACACTTGCAAAACGCTTGTTAACGTCTCCATCGACGCACTTGTCAGCTGTCCAAAGGATGACAATTAGTCCTAAAACTGAAAAAACCCCTCTCAACTTCTTCACTGTACCGGAATGGGGAACGAATGCAACGTCAAACCTCCCGAGATTTCCTTGGTCGTCAGCGTAAATTCTTGACGCATTGCCAGCGACGATCGAGGTGGAAACACAGAGCAAATGCTGTGATCTTGTGCGAAATGCAGTCGCGGCAAAATCGGTTTCTTTCCGTCCGGGGTCGTCCAGCTCACAAATTCATTAAATAGCTTTTCGTCTTCGTGCACGTCTTTGACCGCTGACGGCGCCGCCTCGTGCTTCTGCATGGCTACAAGCGCTAGATTTCGAGCTTGTTGCCCAACCATCACAAGTGGAGCTTCGCCAACAATGTGAAGTGCAACTTGACCACGCCATTCAATAAAACTAATACTTCCAGCCCACTCACCGGTCGCCAACGATGAGAGAGTATCCGCTTGCGTGGACAAAGGAGCTTTGGTACCTTCATTTGAATCGTCACTCGATCTGTTCATTTTGCCCATGGCATTTGTATCTGCAGCGGTAGAAGAAACGTTTGAAGCAGTAGAATTTTGCATTTCCTCGACTTTCACACGCTTTCGAGGTGGTTCCAGCACGGGAATGCAAGCAAGGGGGTCTTTAAACACAATTCGCACACCTTCGACTGCGCGTTTGGCTGTCCAGTATTTCTATCCCAGCAAAAACGTCTTCAGAAACCACTATAATCAAGCAATTGTGCTAGCTCTTATGACCTGTTGACTGCATGCATCCGTCACTTTCGCGTACATATCAAGCTCCAGTTGTTCAAAGTTTACTATAGTAGAAAACCACGAGTCACTAGGTAAGATCTCTCTAATCTTTGCATCCTTATTTCAATCAAATCACATGATGGAAATTTCACGGCAAGCTCCGCACGATTAATCAGTCGATTCAGCTTTTCCTACATGACAAAGCACGAGCACACAAGACCTTGTAATCAGACTTCCTCATCCAGTGTACGTATGCTTTGCACTTTGTTACCGTAAAGTTTACACTGTCTCCATTCGCTAGTAACTGAAGTGACGCCAATAGGTCTTTGTCTCGGTCAGGAAATTGACTGGTTTGGTCTGTTCGTTTTCACAAAAATTACATTAAAAAGATGGCAAACTATTGTAAGATTTGTACCTTTCTCCACGGTCGTCAATGACGCCGACTCCACTGCTCCCTAATTGACAAACATTTTATCTAATCAGTTGCCAGAGTTAAATGGACCGAACGTAAGAGTCCCAACCTCTCCTCCGGATAGCACAATGTCCAGCACAAATGTGTCACAATATACGGACAACGACGATTCATTCGGTTTCAGAATCTGCAACTTGACAAGTGGGCGACTTAACTTGGACACGATTTTCGTGACCTCAAACATCACTTTATAGGCGCCCACGCGCCCTTCAAGCTCTGCGCCCCGCAGTCCTGCCTCCAAGTCCAATTTACTCACACTCTCGGCCAGTATTGTCTTTAAAGTAGCCACGTGCGATTCAAATCGCTTGACGTCCTTGCGCAACTGAACAAACTGCTGGTTCCGTCCATACCAATCTTTGTGCTGCTTGAGCGTCTCAAAGAGGTAGTTGAGACCAAAGCGCCACGTATTCTTTTCAGTCTGCAATCGTGTCTTCTGTTGCGCTACTATATACAACAAAGCGTCTTCTATAAAGAGCGTAGAGTCAAATCAAGTAAACGCAGACTTGGAGGACGTACAATGCTGCTGAAAGGCAGTGCTGTCGTTACGTAAATTGTCAGGAAGCATTCCATCTAAACATGAGCGCAGACTACTGGCTACCGAGTGAAGATGTGGCGAGTTCTTGTTGGGCGTAATCGTGGGCCCAGTCGGCGCAGCCATGGCGAGACCCGCGGGTGCCGGCGCTGACATTTTCGGCTTTTTCGAAAAACACACAATCTACATATTGAAAAGCGATATCTTACCGTCACAAAAAGTATAGTTTACTTAGTATAGTGTGCACCACACGTATAGATTAATCCTAGATCATGCACCATGCTGGAGGAAGTTGTCAGGAGACTACGCCGCTCTTGATAAAAGTCCCACAAAATCCTCGGGTGCTGTATCTCCTCACACTCTGCTCCACCATTGGAGGATTTTTATTTGGCTATGACACGGTAAGTTCTTGTTCGAATAGCTCGCTCCTATTGATGTACCGAATCTTCGCTAATGTCGATTGTAAAAGGGTGTGATCTCTGGCGTTTTAGTCCTTATCAAAGACCCAAACAGTTTCAACTTGACAGATGTCCAAAGTGAGAGTATTGTGTCTGCTGCAATCGTTGGAGCCATCTTTGGTGCTGCTTTGAGTAGCTGTGGCAATCAGATGCTCGGTAGATGTCCTGTCATCTTGGTGTCATCCGCCATGTTTGCAATTGGCTCCTGTCTTATGGCTGTAGCGAGAACGTTCGTTGAGCTGCTCATTGGAAGGCTCATTGTGGGAATAGCCATTGGGTTCGCATCCATGACGGTGCCACTTTACATCGCAGAGGTGTCACCGCCAAATATTCGCGGTCAATTAGTGTCCCTCAACACGACATTCGTGACAGGAGGTCAGTTCTTTGCAGGAATTTTCGATGCTTCCTTTGCAAATGTGAATGACGGATGGAGATACATGCTCGGATTGGCAGCGATTCCCGCAATATTGCAATTTCTTGGATTTTTATCGCTGCCGGAAAGTCCGCGATATTTACTTAGTAAAGGAAGAAAGGATGAAGCGTGGCGAGTATTGAGACAAATTCGAGGAACTGACGATATCCAAATTGAAATTGATCATATCGAGGCTGAAATCTTGCATGCTAAAGAACAGACAGTGAACATCTGGGATGCTCTTTGTTCGCGCGCAGTGCTCCGGGCACTTGGACTTGGATGCTTTCTGCAGGCTCTTCAGCAACTCTGCGGAATCAACACAGTCATGTACTATGGAGCGACCATTATTCAATTGGCAGGCTTTACAAAGCCAACAACAGCCATTTATCTTTCGGCGCTTGTGTCCTTTAGTAATTTTATCTTTACTTTTGTGGGCATTTATCTTGTCGATCGCAAAGGCCGACGCATGCTTACGCTCGGAAGTTTGATTGGAATAACATTGTCACTCACAGCACTTGGTGCGAGCTTTTATGCCGCAGAGTTGCAATCGGTAAAAGCTGTTGGACTTGGCGAGTGCTCCCAATATTCAACCTGTTTAGACTGCATCGCAAGCGCGAATTGTGGGTTTTGTTTGAAAGGACAGATATCTGAATCATCAGCAATGGCAATGAATCTCTGTCTTCCCGGAACACCAGCCGAAATACTTCAAGGGTCTTGTACTCAAATGAATTGGGCCTTCAAGTCGTGTCCAGCTGATAATCGCCTAGCTGGGTGGATCGTGCTGGTGACGCTGTTTCTCTACTTGGCGTGCTTTGCGAGTGGTATGGGCTGCATGCCCTGGACCATCAATGCTGAAATTTACCCACTTCATGTACGCAATTTTGCTCTGAGCATTGCTACATCAGTAAATTGGCTGTTCAATCTGCTTGTATCGTTCACATTCCTCACAATTGTGGACACGTTAGAGCCGTATGGTGCATTCTGGTTGTACGCATTATTTGCACTCGTTGGGCTTGTCATTTTATGGAAAGAGTTGCCAGAAACGAAAGGAATGAGACTTGAAGACATCCAGCGCACTTTTGAGCGCTAGTAAATGTTGGTTTAATTTTCCACATTTAAAGGGTAATATATACGACATTGGCGAATGTAAGATGGACTTTATTTAACTTTTAGAAGGAATCGTAAGTTTCGAGGCACAAACTGTGTTTGTATTTTTTGCTTTGTCTTTCGAGAAGCCAAGCCCGTAAAACATTATGTCGGAGTTTAGTCACATAGGCGACACAAGTATGCATCATATGGTACGCTGCCACTAGCACAGCAAAAAGCTCAGTATGACATGTAGAGCCTTTTCTGAATTTCTCCAGTTACACGATGGCATGGTTGTAGAAGCGCAATCAAATCGATTGTGGCCATGTGTATACGACTTCACCCCTTCTTTGACACTCTCCACATGATTAAATTCAAGGCAACCAACAACTTCAACTTCTAGCATGACAAACCCGCAATGCTTTCATTTCACTATTCACCGCGCTGGAGGAAGGTCAAAGTTCAAGCGAAACTTTAAACATTATCGACAAAAATTAGACATTATCTTCGCAATAGGATGGAAATCCCGCACAGCACTGACTTCAAGATGCAGAGCTTTTCCCTCGTTTGGTACGCAGATTGATAGTCACTTGCGTCCTCGATGTTCTCACTTTTTTATCGTCTTAACTCGACTAGGCGACGCGTAAAGCTCCGACTGAGCGTCCAACACCATTGGACAAGGCGCTACGATGTGCACACCCTTTCCGTGCATCGAATGCAACGTCGTTTTTCTTTGTCAAAAGGACACCTTGTCCATATCGAGCAGATTGCACTCGACTCGAGTACGCGGCTGCTTTCTCCAACCTCTAGTGACTTGCGACGTCGACGCTTTACGCTTCAATGTGGTGATACTCGTCATTCCTTCCAGGCTCCTCATGATGTTGCATATGATAAGTGGCGTGTATTTATTGCTGGCGCCATTGGCCACGCAGAAGAGATGGAACAGACAATGCAGATGACCATGCTTTTCTCTATAAACGCTGGTTGGACGGACAAAATGCAGTACGCTAGCGTCTACACTCGAGATGCTTTAAATTATAAACTCATTCGACTTCAACGACCTACTACTCTTAAGGACGTGAAGATTATGCCAACCATGCAATTGACAACCACTCTACTTTATCAACGACTTTAAATTTTGACGTGTATTCGAGACGTTTGAAGCGTCGTTTTGCAAAGTACCGCGCCAAATTTGTTCGAGCTAAAGCAACCCGACAGTGCGTAATGGCCATGGCACCAATCGAAACGCTGCTCGTATTTAGCGCTAAATTGCGAGTTAAAAGTGAATTACTGACGTGCAAGTAAATAATGCCTCAATAGATGATATTGTTGAGTATCAGGACCGACGCAAGGCACATGAGTTTAGAGCAAAGGTACGCTTACACGTACAATTTACAGGAATAAATGCTTCTTTCTCCGCTTGAGTCTCTCGTAGATCTAGCTACAATCCATCTCGCTTTTGCAAACTTGCGCGATTTGCTTAAGCATTAAACAATTTTCGAAATCGCAGATAGCTGTCTCCCATGGCATACACTCTATTCCACGTGCAAAGTCCCTGCGAGACCCTCAAAAAGGAGTGAAAATCGAACTGCTTCATATACAAGGTAGGTGGCAACGACCACATAATTGTAGTTAGATCTTTAAATCATTTTCATTAGAATAACGGTGCACTGAAACGGATGAAAGCAAAGCATCGATACCACAAACTTGTTGCAGACACTGCAAGAAACCTCCAAGTGACAGATGTGGCGACCTACGATTATCCCAAACTTTATCCTCTTCCAGCGCCGATGCCTGCACTTCTAAAGAAATGGGCTCCATTTCCACAATGAATTCAACCTACCCTAAAATTGCATTAGTGCTGCTCGAGCTTCTTCCAAATCGTGGACATTTTGGCAGCATTAGGACCCAAACTACCCAACAGTTACTGGGCAAACCCGAATATGTATCGTCATTCATCGTTGTTTCTGGGAATGAAGCCACTAAAAAGTACTGGCGAAGGAAAGACCATTCGTTATCATTGCGACATTTTGTGCCACGGATCGTTATGAGGGTGATGCCCTTGCAATATACAGCGGAGCTGTCATGCCGACAATGAAGCCAGCAATGAGCCGACCTGCAAAAAAGTTACTCATTTTCTCCTATCGTGAATTCCGCTGACGATTCTAAACTCATTCAGCGTCCACTACTTTGTACATTTCTAATGCCGCAGAGTGCAGCGCCACCTACAGCAGCAATTAACACTACATAATTGCTTAGAACAACTCCCTTCGGAGCCTGAGCATACAGTCGACTGAAGCCATGCAGACAAGTGACTGTCAAAGGATATAGAGACTGATTGTGTCATAGCCAACAAGAAAGCGGCACAAAGCATCTAGATGTACAGGTTGAGTTGAGCGCTGAGTGGTGATTAATGGTGGTAATGGCGTTGAATAATGCGGTGGAAGGAGAAGGAGGGGCTTAGACGACTTGTCTGAAGACGACGTCGATGCTATCTTGCTCGCTCGTCGCAGTGTTGCCTGTGACAAGGTAGACTTTTACTTAAAGTACATGCGCTGGAAAGAGATGATGTTGATGCCTATGTCCGATCTTTTGAAAAAGTTGATTCACTGTTTGTAGTTTTAAAGTAACCTCCTCGGAGCCAATCTCTATATGTGACACTGTCGTTTCGTAAACGACACAGCAGTCTTTCTAATGAAAAGGCCAAACTTGCCGCTCCAGCAGTCTCTAAAACGACCAGGCCAAACTTGCCGACTTTTCGACGATAGCATGGCAACAAAGGTGCACTGCTCGACACAACGGTCTTACTCTGAGGATTCCAGAGAATCGTTGTCTCTTTTACCCAAGGCCGATACCGTGTTGCCAAACGACGGCGATCGGCTTTACTTGTATCTACTCACGCTCTGCTCGTCGCTCAGTGGCTTCCTTTTCGGCTACGACACGGTACGCAAGTCATGAAATCCACGTCTTATGCTAAGGCTTACCTGATCGTAATCTTTGTTAATAAGGGAATTATTTCCGGAGCATTACTTTTGCTCAAAAATCCTGAAAATCTCAACCTCTCGGAGTTTCAAACCGAGAGCGTCGTGTCTGCTGCAATTGGGAGTGCCATTCTCGGTGCAGTTCTAAGTGGTTGTGGGAATGAAATCTTTGGTCGACGTCGAGTCATTCTACTCTCCTCGACAATGTTTATTTTTGGTGCAATTTTCATGGCAAGTGCTCATTCTTATGGAGAGCTACTTATTGGACGCTTGATGGTGGGCATTGCAATCGGCTTTGCGTCCATGACTGTACCATTGTACATTGCTGAAGTGGCACCCCCAAACATTCGTGGACAACTCGTGTCGATCAATCATGCGTGTGTTTTTGGGGGACAGGTGTTTGCATGTGTGGCGAATGCACTACTGGTTGACGGCGCGCAAGGATGGCGCGTCATGCTCGGAGTGACTGTTCTTCCTGCATTTGTGCAATTTCTTGGATTTCTTGTCTTGCCAGAGACTCCTCGCTATCTCATGAGTAAAGGACAGAAAGATGAAGCTTGGAATGCATTGATAAAAGTTCGAGGGACGATGGACGTGTCGGTGGAATTTCGATACGTTGAAGACGAATTCGAACGCGATCGATACGAGGAGTTTAGTATGTGGGATGAATTCAAGACACCCGCTGTGATTCATGCTTTAGTGCTTGGATGTTTTATCCAAGTACTCGCTCAGCTCTGTGGGATTACTACCGTCATGTACTATAGTGCCACAGTTATTCAAATGGCAGGATTACCCACTTCTTTGACCACCATTTCACCCTCTGCGCTCGCTTCTTTTAGCAACTTTGTCTTCACATTTGTCGGAATTTATCTCGTCGACCGTGCTGGTCGTCGCTTTCTAACAGTGGGGAGTTTACTTGGTGTCTTTGTCTCGTTAGTAGCTCTTGGAGGAAGTTTCTATGTAGCGGAAACACAATCGACACAAGTGATTGGAGTTGGTGAATGTTCAGACTATTCGACGTGCTTTTATTGCGTGGCCAATTCTGCGTGTGGCTTTTGCTCTGAAGGATCGATCAACCCGATTTTTGCATCAACTGACCCCACAAACATCAATCTGTGCCTGCCTGGCAATCGTGTCTCGACCGTTCAAGGATCGTGCGCCAATGATAATTGGTCGTACAATTCCTGTCCGACGGATAGTCGGGTCCCTGGGTATATCCTCTTTTCCGCATTTTTTATCTTCTTGGCCTTCTTTGCGAGTGGAATGGGGGGCATGCCCTGGATTATCAACGCCGAGAATTTTCCGCTTCGCGTCCGAAGTTTTGCCGTGAGCGTGACGACGTCCGTCTACTGGGTTACAAAGTTGCTCGTGTCGTTTACTTTCTTGCCAATCGTAGACGCATTGTCCGTGTATGGTGCATTGTGGTTATATGCGTCAATTGCTTTGTTCGGATTTGTATATCTTTGGAAAGAATTGCCAGAGACAAAGGGGTTGGAGCTCGAGAAGATTCAAGAAATCTTTGAACAGCAGAAAAAGCAGTCTACTTTTGTATATCCGACGGTAGAATAGACAACCCACGGAATAGTAGATGATATTTAGTGTTGCTAACTAATCTTAAGAGGTTGTATATTCACAAAGGCTTCGGTAGAAAGATTGACGACAACTTTTATGGACAACTTCGCAAAAGGCTGAACTTCTGAAAGGCTAGATATTGTAAAATATAGCTCAAAAATATTTATTAAGATTGAAAAAAATACTACTTAACATCTCTAGTGTAGACCTTCAAAATTTGAGGGTTCGCCTTGAATTTTTGATATCATTAACAGCATGATAGGAAACCAACAAACGTTTATAATAATATAGGTAGCTACTAGAAAATGTTCATGCTTACTTACTATCATTAATTTACTAACGTTCCTGGCAAAAGTATTGAAGTAAATAACGTATCATTGATGTGGACACGATGACCACTTAAGTCAATGATGTGCTATCGTCAAAAGCAGCACTTACGGGGCTTAAGCTAATACATCTTTAAGATACAATTATTTCGACATACCGGACAGCAACTTTTCGTAAGAACTTGCAAAAATTACCTGCACATGCACAAGAAATTCTGTTCTAGCGAAGGTCATGCGCTTTTATACTCTTAGTGAAGATTGATTTTACACAATCATGCCTCTGGGCAGTTTTCATATAAGCTTTTAACCAAACGTTTCAGGTAGAGTTCAAGTTGTAGCTATTAACTTCTCGTGTCTTAAATTTGTGTTGTGAGGCAAAGGCCGAAGCGCCAAAATTATTGGGTTTGTTCCCCATGTCCTTTTGCGCATTTCCTTCCTATTAACCTCCTTGTTGTCCACTCGAGTTTGCTTGTGCAAATTTCCCCACCCATAACAAAATGTGACCAGTCAATCATGAAGCGGCTCGATGTAAGCCAAAATGTTTGCTGAATCGAGCAATATCGGTGCACTTTAGCATTGATAACTCGTATGCGAATCAGAAGTGGCATTGGTCGGCACGTATTTGGTTCGCTTGATGTAGTATTGTGTGGAGCAAAAGTTTGCTTGAGAGTATGATCGCCATCGCATGACTTGAAAGGCTCTGTTTGTCATCACTCAAGGTTTGGAGCTGCGATATCAGGCCAACAACTCATGGGCAAATCGTGCCGTGAAGAAACGAGAAGCGCTTTGAGACTTCTACCACGCTACTTAGTCGTGCTGCGATGACTCAGATTTGAATTGAAGACCCTTTAGACTTTGGCAACCTCCTAGATGCACTTGATGAGCTGATCTTTAATCCACAGACACTCAGAAAAGCCGATGGATAAAGTGCAATCGCTAGTGGCTCTAATCAGCAGACTGCTTGATGAGTAAGAGCTCATATCGTCTATTCTGGCGAAGTTTATCCGGACTTAAGGTCAAAGAAAAGAAGCTTTAATGAGCGCTTGAAGTAGGGCAAGCGCTGAGCCGTTCAAGGACAGCAAGAGATACACACGCGAGAAAAATGATCTAGAAAAGAGTGCTAGTAGTTTCTTAGGCCAGTTCCTTAAGTGATAGTAGCCCAGCCACATGAAGCATAATCCGTTCAAATGGGAGCGCCAGTGGTAACACGGATGGTCAATTAATCGGGCGCGACTGCTCACATGATCCGCACCGCTCCAGTTCTCTCTTCATCAGACACAGAGCGCTAAATCCAAGATTAATTACAGATGGCAAGAAGCTGACTGCGGCCGGTCGAGGAGCGATTTGACTGTTTAGTATGAATCGGGAGCGTAACAAGATGATGCATCTTCTCCACATCCCTGATCTCGACAGGCAATGGGAATATTGGCGGAGGGCGAGATCACTGCGAGATCTCAGCACTCCTCATGTGTCATTTGGGATGGCGCAAGTGCGATTCCTTCACGAAAGGGTTGGTAAGATTTACATACTATGACCGGGGAGTAGCACGGTGCGTAAAACCCGTTGGCGTTGACAGCCTACTAGAGCTGACAGGACCGTGCGCCGCTGACAATATATGAGAATGATCTAATGGCAATTTAAACTCCGACATTAGTCCTGACGTGCTCTTGAGTCAGTGTTTATTCTTAAAGATGGGCCGGATGCCGAGAAAAGGCAAAAACCAAAAGGCAGTGAAGACTGTTTGCTTCAAAGCGTGCCAGAATACGTGAGGAAGGTCTTGCTGGTGAAGCAGCTCTCGCATACGCTGCAAATATGATATAACTGCGGACACACCGGCAAATACACTCGAGTATTAATTATTTGTAAAGTTTCACGATGGCGTGCGGCTATTCCCCCACATGCGCAGAGCACCACCTGTACGCTAACGTTACGTGGAAGAGTCACGCGTACCATAAAGAGTTGGTGGGTGTTTGCCAAAAGTCGTGACGGTATGGTCGCATAGTGCACTACACACCACGACTAGTGGCTAAGGGATTGAAGTAAGCGTACAGCACTGACGTCTTCGAGTCGCATTCTTATGTGGCAAACAAGACTCAATTCGAGTCAGTCTTCAGTCTTTATCGTCTTCTATTACAAGATGGAGCATTTAAATGCTGACAAAGAGTTTCGACACAGAGAACTGGAAGATCGTATCGACACGAAAGTGCCCTTTAAAATCTAAACCGCTCGATATTACGAGTGGTGGCTAAATAAGGCTTTTCATGACGAAACGTAAGCTACACATGCATGGAACAAGACTATCTTTCGAAAGTACCTCGGAAAGGATCTCAAGGATTTTAAATTGTCTATGTCGAGCGTTCAAAATGGTCCCACCTATGCCTGTCTCTTTGTCGAAATTGCGGCAAAGACAAATTTGGAGAATAATGGCGGGGAAAGAGTGCCACAAACCTGTTGGAGGTCGGACCGGCAAAGGATCTCCAAGATGAGAATCGACTTCGACTTAATTGCTCGAAAATTCATAATTAAACGAATAAGTAAAACGCTTTTATTTACTGCCATTATTTATTTATTTTTAACCGCAGCTAAGAGAGCTCAAAGCTTGTAGGTAGCGTCAGTAAGGCTGGGTTGAACCTATAAAGATCACAGTTACCGAAACCGGATAAACGACGGAAGACAATGCTATCAAAGGCAAATATTTCCTGATGGGAAGCTGACCAACTAAGAACGGTCCAGCACCATCACCCATATAATTTAAAGTTCTCAAATTGTCAATCCGTACTATATCTGGGCCTGCCTGCTGTACATTACAAAGTGTACGCGGTTGTGGACTCTCAACTCTCGGTTCCTATAGAGTCCTGAATAGCAGCACCGGAGTGCAGTAGTGCGTGAGCTACGCAACTTAAGTCGACACAGGCATAGCAAGATGGGATGGATAAGTTGGCGCCCGAAGCGTACTCGAAAGCTGACTGGAGTACCAACTTTGATGATAGGTGCTCTGCTACTGGTATGATGGGAATGGCTGCAAACATTTCCGTCGTGCTCAAAATCAAGTCAAAGAGCGATTGTTCTCGGCTTAGCAGAAGCTTGTCACATTGCTTTGAGTCTGTGCATTTATGAAGTCATTTGGGCGCGTGCAAAATAGCAGAACGCGTCTATAATTTGGAAAGATACTAAAAGCGCGGTTGCTCCGGCCCGAAACGTTGGCTGCCTTACTTGGACAAAGCATGTGGTCATTCGTCTTGAGTAAGCGTAGATTGCGGAGCGGTCAAGGTCACACAAAGAACCAGCTGTCGGAAGTTCTGAATTTAGCCCGTGGAACTAGGACAAGATTTTACGAGATAGAAGCAGTATCATGTAGACGATCACTGTGCTATACCGCTGAGTGTGAGTATATAAGGCATTGCTTTTCTACGGTATAGCAACGCATTCCTTTTCTTCTCGAACCGTCTAATGATTGGCTTGCCAAATCTGGGATTTTGGAAGTGGAGCTGGTTGAATATGCACAAAATTACGCGAGTGGACAACAAGGAGTACAAGAGTGTAGATGCGTAAAAGAACATGGAAGACATTACTCAATTAAGCTCTAAGCTGGTTTATCTTAAGCTTCAAGGCCAACACTCTATGATAGCCATCTTTATATACTTATCGTCTCTTTGTTCTAGGATATAGTATCGAGCTATAGCGGCAAAATCACTGAAAGGCTTTGACCTGATCAGGTATGACATCTTGTGAATAATCAAATAATTTATCATTGTGGCATCCGTTCGCCGATATTGTACTGACCAAATTTAAAAAATTCAACGCGCTTGACTACTTTTTAGCGAGCTTAGAAATCACAATTTGGGACAATGGAAATGGTGGATATGCCAATTGTGCGGTTTGCAAAAGTGACAGCTAATTTTCAGGCTTGGATTTGATGGCTTGTTCGTCACTGCCTATTCGCTACCATTAAAATCGAGACTGGTTATAAGTCGTCGATTCTCAAACGTACACTTGACATATCCATCGTTTGTAGGTAGAGAGAGGTGCACAACTCGGCCACAGCGTCTCCACCTCCAGCTGGCGAGCCGACATACTTTTTATTCCAAAAGTGGAGAAGAGTACTCTGTGAACGGCGAACATGTGAATTTAAAGTGCTTTTTGCATTTAAAATGCCGCGTACAACACTACTTTATCATCATCAGCTTGAATCCCGCCAATTCTGATGTCCTCCCCTCGCTCGACGAGCTCACATTTGCCGTTAAAATGTTAAACCAGAATAAAGCGTTTCGTGGGGCGCTTAATGGACGAAAGCTTTCCAAAATGACATACTTAAGTCGCTTTCATCTTTTTCCAAGTATTTGTCTAGCTTTGATGTTCTAAATTCTATCTTTACATTCGTTCAATGACAGCTACACTGTGTTCTTAGTGCTTAATTCAATGCAAGAATTGCACGTCGTGCAGTACTATCCACGACGTAGTTGCTCTTGCTCCAGTCACACTCCTCCTTTGAATGCTCAAGCAACACGATCGTTTGTAGGACCTCTCGCGAGCTATTCCTTACCTTTAATTGTGTCAAGGACAAAATGTCCATCATTAAGTAGAATAAAAACTAATCCAAAGAGTTACGGCTTAAATTAAAATTGATAGATTTGAGAAGAGGGCGTTAGAATTCCTCTTAAATTTACAACTGATTTTAAAAAGGTGCCAAATGATTGTTTATAATGCGGTATGTATTGCAAGAGGGCTATGCTGTTCATTAACGTTCAAGGCTCACTTGTATAAGCACGTCATATGTTTACTGCTGATTGGCATGTCGATGCAAGGGTGCAGCTACAATACTTATTGCTGTACCTACCGGTATACAAATTGTTAGTTGGTCGACGTGGTCCAGTCTTAAAAGTGGTACTCCCCACGTACTAAATCTACCGTACCTTACTCACCTGACAAACGTAATACTCCCCCGCGCGAGCGACCTTCCGCTTTCTGCTTTGCCTTTCATCTCAAAAGCCCCCATGTGGCTGTTTGCAGCCATTAGCTTGGCCATCGCGACCCCATGTTTCCGTTCGTGGCTCGAGACGTTATTTGCCGAGCTCTCCATCGTCTTTTTCACGTATTTGCGCCTCGTTTCCATTGGGCTTTTCTTCGTGCTCCTGCTGGCGCTTGGGTTCCACGGTCGCCACTGGTGCAACAAGCGGTGCCGAGTGTACACGCATCTTCAGTGTACGATCACGGCAATGCTCACGCACAGTTTCCGTGCGTACCGTACAACGATTTTTGCGCGCGTGCAATGGAAACGCGGCACTCGACGTCGGGCGTTCTTGTTGCGGACCAAGAGCACGACCCGTGAAATTGCCGGCAGTGGCTTCTATCCTCCCCAACTCTGGACCTTGTCCCTCTTTGCCCTCGTTATGTTGCCCATCATCACGAGTGTCGTGGTACGAAGGGGGGGATCCGCGCGTTTCCGTCCACTCCGGAACGAACCCTCCCCTTCTTTTGAGGACGCAACGACTGCGCTTATATCGCTGCAGCAGCAAGCAACTCCATGCACCTACTCACATGGACAACAGTGCGTGGATGACGTCATCAAAATTGCAGTGCTAGGGGATTACAAACAAGAAACGGGCTATTGCGTTGCTTTTGACGCGGCTTACGTCAACACGACCACTGAAAAGGCGGTGTTGACGCAATACTTTCCAATTCATGTCCAAGAAGCAGTGATCCACGGGTTTCGCAATAATTATTCCACGTGGACCGAGGCGAACCAGCATCAATTTCAACACACGTGTCCATTATTGTACCAGGAAACGGTCCAGAATGCGGCAAATGAGCTCCTTTGCTGTACCGAGACCCAATTCGAACAATTTAGTCTCCACCTTCGTCAACTTCACCAAAGTACCACCTGCCTGGACCATGTACCCAATTTGTGGTGCCATTTTATGTGCCATCCAAGCAATAGTCTGTTTCTCAACGTAACCCAAGTGCGCTTAATGGAAGGCGACGCGGATCACGCTGACGACGTGTTTCCAGCCATTGAGCAAGCGACGTATTACGTGGAAACCAATGGCGTGCGTCACGTGCACGATTGTGGCAACAGTGGCATGGCAAAGAGGCCACAATCCACCACTTTCGACAATTTTATATGCAATGCTAATTTGGAACGCATTGGTGCGTACAATGCAAGCGTGGTAGGAGCTCAAGTGAATTTCAAGACAATGGAGCAACGGTTGGCCATTAAGCACGACGAAAGGAGGTGTGAGGATGGAAAAGACCATGTAAGGGACTGTATTCGTCCAGTGGCTACTTGGGTTCACTCCAATGGCAGTGTGTGTGGTCCACGCGTTGCCACGATATCAGAGGACACAAGACGGGACGATCGTGGTACTTTTCGTGCGGACAGTCCAATGGTTTCTTTGAGTACAGTCACCTTGACTTCGAGTGACAAGATGCCCTTCTTATTGGCTGAAATGTCGGCACGGTTTACCCCGAGTCCGTCTTTTGTAGTATACTATATTGCGGCTAGTATTGGAGGGATTGCAATATTTTTTGCAATACTTGGATGTTGGTTCCACAAGAAGCAATGGTCCGTGTCTACTGCCTTGGACATTGGCTCGAGCATTGTATCAATGCCTCATTTCGAGTCCTTGAGAAGGATTTCAACCTGGGATGCTTACGTGACTCGTCAATCAAAGCGATGGGGAGACTTTGTCGCCATGGGCAATCACCCTCAATACATTCTTCTCGTGTCGCTACTACTTGTCGGATGCGCGTCAAGTGGATTACTACGTCTCACCGTCGAGACAAACTTTGTACCCTTGTGGGTCACTGAAAACAGTCCAGTCTTTCAAGAGAGCCAACGTTTTCGGGAGAACTTCGGACCATTGGCTCGAATGGAACAATTAGTATTGGTCGCCAAAGACGGGGGCGCCGTGACCCGATCGGCGTATTTAAAGGAAGCCATTCGTTTACAAGCAATTGTGGCGCATGAAGTGCGCTTTGATGAGACGACGCTACGTGATATATGTGTCACCGGCGACTCGAATGCGAATTGTCAAGTGAATGCGTTGACGCAATACTTTCAAAATGAAATGGACCATTTTATTGTGTACGACACGTACGACTTGGTACAGGACCATGTCCGAAATTGTGCCAATGCTCCTGAGGAAGCAGATTGGGCGGTCTGTATGGACTTAAAAGTGCGCTGGAATGCCTCGCTTCCAGCCACAATGGAGGAGTGTCCGTGTTTATCCTCGTATGGTGCCCCTATGACGGACGTGGACAAGGTTTTAAGTGGCCCTAGTTACGAGAGGAACGCAACGGACAATAATCATTTGCTCGATTTGGATCAAGCGACCATGTTCTTTTCGACTGTGTTGGTCAAAAATGGACATGATCAAAGGGCTTTGGATCGGGCGATGTCGTGGGAACGAGCGTTTCTATCTCGAATGAAAGTGGAGGCCAATACCAATTCGTTGTTTGCCATTTATTGTATTGCTGAGACGTCGTTAGCCGACGAAGTGGCCGCGGCTTCAAACGTAACTTTTCTATCAAAAGCAGGACTGTTTCTGCTTGTCGGCTTGGTGGTGATTGTCGTGAGTAGCTTGCAATGTGGGCACTTGGCGACTTGGGTGGTCTTAGACTCGGGTCAATTTGGCGTGGGTTTTCTGGCCGTTGCGTGTGTCGTCATGGGTGTGGGTGGTACATTGGGTCTTTTCGCATGGTGCGGCGTCAAGCTCCAGCTTGTCACGCTCACTGTCATGCCCGTCGTGACACTGGCCATTGGGGTCCAGACCCCTTTTCTCCTCTTTGACGCGCTTGACAGAACGCAAAAGGAATTGAAACGCGACCATCAATCGCTCTTTGTTGGCTTGGAAGACAATGACTTTGGGATCCATGAAGTGACGTGTGTGGTACTCTGTCAAGCCATGGGGTACAGTGGACCAAGTATGGTACATGCCGTAATGGCTGAGTGTTGCATCATGGTACTTGCCCTCTATTCAGCAATGCCAGCAGCTCAGTGGCTGGCTGGTACACTGGTACTTGGCCTTGCCGCTACTTTTAGTCTACAAATGACGTTTTTTCTTGCCATCATTGCACTCGACAAGCGTCGGGAACTGTGTGGAACGTATTACCACGTCGTGTGCTGCAAGCAAGCGCGCTCTGCTCATGGTCAGGGAGAACATGGCAAGGCAGTCGTGACTCGTTTAATTGCGCTTTGCACCAAGCAAAGTACCAAGATTGTGGTACTTGTCGTGTTTAGTACATCGACAATCGTGGCGATACTGGCGTTACGATCAATAGGGTATACTTTACCGTGGGTCGCGTTTCTCCCGACACAGTCGTACTTGCATGAGTACAATCGCGTAAATGTCCAAAGACCGCACGATTCTCCGGTATATTTCGTGGTGGAAGCTGGGTATGGACACAATGGTGCCACGTGGACAACCCTCGCAAATGATCCCGTGGTACAAGCCAAATTTTGCGATTCCAAAGAAATGTGCGACGAGTTGTCACTTCCAGACATTCTAACTGCGATGCAAGACAGCAATGTCACGTATTTTACAAGCGATCAAGTTGTTGCGTCGTGGGTGGATGATTTTTGGGGATTTATCGATCCGACTAACGAATGCTGTCGAGTTGCGGCACACAATGGGTCCTATGTACCACTGTCGGACGACAATAGTACCGAGAATGCGGCACGCGCTCTTGTGGCGCCATCGTGTTTGGCAAATGCAAGTCAAGTATTGTCGGTACCACAAAAGTCGTTCATGTCGTTGATTCGCATGTTTTTGACGACCGACGCAGGGCCAGTGTGTACCTTTGGTGGGGGAACACGGTACCATCATCAATTAAGTATCGATAACCAACCTCTCTCCGACGCCAGAAACGAGACAATAACCCTAAATGGCACTACTTACGGCAACGACGTCACTGCGTTTGCTTACAAGATCCAAAGCTCGACTACCGATAGTCAGGAAGCTGGGAGGGCATATTCTCAGACTCAATACCTGGCTGAATGGATCAGTAAGGAAACTGGCATTGACGTATGGGTCTACTCGCCCGAGTCCGTCTACTTGGACCAATTCGAATCAATTGATCGCTGTGTATACATTGTGTTTAGTGCTGGACTACTTGCCGTATTCGTATTACAGACTTTGGCGCTTGGAAAATACGGAGTTGCCGTTACGGTAATGACAGCGCTTACTGTACTGCAAGTCGCTGCGTTGATGGTTCCAATGGCTGTACCACTCAATTCGCTCTCGATCGTCAGTCTTGCAATTGTTGCCACATTTTCGGTTCACCGGTCCACTCCCGTTGCTCGTCAATTTGCCAAGACGCGTACCCTCATGGATCACTCTGGTGTGGCACCGACGGGGGATGTTTGCGTGAAGGACGTCATGATGCAACTTTGGACTCCGTGGACACTTGGCCTTGCTGGCTGTCAAGTTGTGGCGATCGGTACACTGGCATGGGTCCCCACTCGTGTGTTTGACACCTATTTCTTTCGTACCCTAATGGCTGGTACATTGTGCTCGTGGCTCAACGGCGCAATCCTGCTGCCCGTCGGTCTCAGTGTTGCCGTCGATGTGACAGAAGGTCGTGCGCGACACATTAGAGCCCATTGCGACGAAAGTGACGAGGACGCGCGCGAGAGCCCCGCGACGCGGTACCTTCGTGCGCCTCCGTAGAGTGGTACATGTGGTACACGTACGTACCACTGCGATAACGATAGTCTCGAATTAGAACCTCCTCACGTAGTCCCAGACGTTAAGCATTAAATAGACTGTCGTGCAACTCCTCGTCCACTTGACGCGCCGCCATGTCGAGCATGCCAAGCCCGCACCATACCAAGAGCAATGGGAATCCGTATCATTTGCCGAGTAGTGGGATCCGTACGCCTCGGATCTTTCCACCCGATGTGCAAAGTGTACCATTGAGTCCATCGCGGCTGGAGAGTCCCATGTTTCGCGAGCAGGTGTCGACGCTGTTGCACCAAGGGGACACGTACGCCAAACGCCTCGACGCCGAACGCCGTCGGGCCGTCGAGCTCGATGCGGCCGTCCGAGCGTTGCGTGTGGAACACTTGGAAGCGCGCAAAGCGCTTTGCACCACGACGACTGCGTCCCAATGTACCGCCACGACGGCACTCAAGTCGATTGGTACTTTGGAAAGTCGTCTGGACAATGTCTTGACCCGGTACAATGAAGTGTGCAACGCGAACAAGGCGTTGCGGGCCCACATTCAAGTGTTGCGGCGGGACAAGATGCACCACGTGGCCGTAAGTGAGAAATTGGCACGCGAGACCGTGCAAGTCGAGACGGAAAACGCCCAAGTGCTGGACGCGTCCCAAGCTGCCAGTGATGCCCGTGATCGTGCTTATCGCGAGATGGAAGCGTTGCGACATCAAGTGAAGAAAGATGGCCATGAGTTTGAGGCGAAATGGGTCGAAAAGACAAGTCAATTGGCCCACGATCGCGTGCTCATGCGGGAGTTACGCTCGTCAAAGAATGGGGTACCCGCTGCGATGGTACCCAGTCTGAGTACCCTGATGTTGGATCGCAAAGGAGGGGACGAACAGTTGCGCCAAGCGACGGCCCACCATGAAAAGTTGCTGCATGAAAAAGCCACGGATTTGCAAAAGCAAAGTGACCAGTTGCGTACGTGCCAAGAGCAGTTGGCCTTACTCAAGTGCAAAACGGGGCAAGAGAATGCCACAAAAGTGGCTACGGCACTTGTAGTGGCCGAAGAACAAAGTTTTTCGTTTTGCAAACTGATCAACGAGTTGCAGACTGAAATCGAAGCGTTGGAAGTGGCAAATCATACTTTAGAAATGAAAGTCAAGGATCAGACTCGAGAGGATTGGATGGAAGGCTCGACCGAGGACACGCGCACGTGTGCCTTTAAGCACCAAGTAGTGGAAGCGCAGATTGACAAGGCGCGCGAAAAAGTGCGGCAACTGGAGACGCGGCAAAAGGAAACGAGTGCCGGCCTTGACGTGTTGAAACTGGGTGCCATGACTCTTTTTCACAAGTTGCAAGGTGCAAATGATGACGCGTTGGCAAGTCAATTGGCCACCCACGGGGCAACAGACGTGAATTTGACCACACTTGTTGGCTGGATTGAACAGCGCGTGGGCGAGTTGGTGGACATTCACAACATTGCCACGACTGCGTCCATCGTAACGTTAGGAGCCTCGCTTCCAGCAAGGAAAGCCGAGGGGCAAGTAGCCTCGAGTAAAGGTTCTCGTCACTCGCGCACTCGTCGTGGCGGCGGCTTTGTCCATGCAACGGGCACGTTGCTGCGGCCGCCCCTTCCTACCGCCGACGACTTTGACTCGGACACGGAGGAACCGCAAGACGAGGTCCGACCGTGTCGCATTGACGAATTGCTTGAAAAGACAGCTGCGGGCTTGACTCAACGAAAAGAAAAGTTGGGGCGTCCGAAGAGGTGAAGGGGCGTTGGGACGGATAAGGACTTAAGCAATCTTGACGTTTTTTTAAACTTGCGTGAAAGCGTTGATGTTTAAGTTGTGCGTTCAATGGTCATCATGGTCGAGCACGTGGTGAGAAGTTGCCCGTTTGTTTACATACTTCCTGGGCATTAAGACCTTGTCAATAGCCCCTTCAAGAAGTTTAGGGGTACGCTAAATCTTTTTGACGCACTTGGTAGGCGGACGAGGGTGGATAGGGGTACGCCCATTTTTTCTTTTCCTGTTACATACTTTGAGGAAGAAGAAAGGTAATAGAGTAAGGTATGTGAATTTGGTGAAAGGCAACGCACGTCGAGATAGCAGTGAAGGTTGTCACAGATGGGTGGTCGCTTTGACCAAGATTAAGATCTCGAAGTATGCAGGGCTGCAATCGACCCCCTAGCATTTGCATCAGCGGCATTGATAGGAACCAGTAGATGAGCGTGTATCGTAGGCATTGAAGAGAGACTAAATGATCGTATTTTGAGGTTCCTCTAGCTGATTAAGTCATCAAATCAGGGTAAAATTGCAAGGAGAAAGTGTCAAGTACCCTACACCACATTATCTATTTGTTTGAATAATCAGTTTTGATCCACAAAAGAAGAAAGTTCTAAAAGTCGTTACTCGCGCATTCGTCGTGGAAAAGAATTTATTTCTGCAACTGGTTCATTGCTTTGTCCGACCCTCTCAACAGCCGAAGAGTTCGACTCGGCACTGAACAACTGTGCGGACATTTGCGACCATGTCAAACACGAAAAGACAGAAAAGAACGAAAAGAATACCCTAAATGGTACAACTATAGTCTTTGCAAACTGCCACTTCTCCAAACTTGCTTGTGCTAGAATCATTGACACCAAATTTGTTAATGGCTAGTTAATCACTCGGTGAGTATACGCGCGTTTGTTTGCGTGATCACCGAGCATGAACGAGCGTTCGATAACGGTCAATAGGATCGATCTGTCGCAACGTGTGTGGAGTGAGATGAAACATCGTCGCTGTCTGTGAGGGTGTCCAGGGGTACTCTCGATGCTCTTCTATGCGAAGGAAGAGCGAACGAGGAGCGAACGAGGAGCGGACAAGTAGCGCACTGGTGCACTCGTATGCTAGAAGCATGTTTGGTCGAAACTTTCAACCTTGGTTTCTCTTTCCCATTTACTTTGCCGTTCACCGTGACGCCAACGAAGAAGTAAAGAACCAGCAAGACGAAGTAGATGATGACTGAGGCGGCACATATGACTTTCGTACTGGCGATTGGCAAGGAGCAAGTCTAATGTTGCTTGATCTTGCCTTCGTGTAGATGCGTCATGACTTCGATCAAAGCGAAGCAATAGACACGTGTGTGAGTGAAAAAAAGCAGCGTATCGGACCCGCTCTTTCTTCCTGTCATTGCCGCGAAGCTGACGCAGTTGTTGATCGAATTGAGTAACGAGCAGCGCCAAGTTTTTGAGAAAGAGCTTGATCAAGCTGATAAAGATGCTCTTCTAGTCTTGCGTTTCAATCCATATTGGCAAAAGCAGGTTGCTATCGGTACAGAATGTGACGCGGTAGCAACCTTTAAGGTAGCGACGCTGGCAAAGGCTGCCTCGAACCATACAGGAAAGCAATCGAAGTGTCTTATCCTGAGCATTTGCACTGTTGACAAGTGCAGTCACTACCGCTGTGGCGTCCTAGCAACGATTCCTACAGAACCACTGCCGTCATCAGCAAGATCGCTATTTGTCAAGATGACGCAAAAAACGCTCCTTTTTTTCCACCATAGCAGAATCTTAGTTTGTCATTGCTGCCAGAGTCGCAGTGGGATACATTCCTTACTACTACGAAAGGTGGTAGACAAAAAAAAAGGATCGAACGCCCCGATTGAAGTGGGTACACGCTTGTTCGTACGCTGCACGCTCGAGTGCCTCCTTCGTTCGTAAGACAGCAACTACTAGGAGAAGGAGACGAGGTATTCCCCAAGAGAGAGATACGTTTCTTTGAAGACGACGCAATGCAATCGCTTGGCATCGTAAGTAGAAAGTGTCACGTCGTGTTAAATAGCCAGGTCGATACGCGTTTGAGGACGCAACGAGCTGTCGAGATGACAATGCCAATCCGTCATGTGCACGAGAAGGAAAAAGTCGTTTTAGAACGTCTCGTTCTTGGGATCTTTAGAAAGGCTGTCATTAAAATGAAGTTGCAATTTGAGAGGCAGAAAAAGGCTTTTTCGATAAAAACTCAAAGTTGCTAATTTGCAAGGGTACGCAACCCTTCTTATCAGGTTGAAGAAGATGCGACCATCGCGCTCCTCGCCGTCTGCCAATGATCCACCCTTCGAGACGACGAGTCACAAGCAGCGCAATAAATGGGCCCGTCTTTTGCTTCGTGAGTTGTATGATTTGGGCCTTCATGACACTGCTGCTGCCTTGGAACGAGAGGCCTCCGTCCAATTGCGATCGCAAGGTATGGAAAAGTTGCACCATTTTGTGGCCAGTGGCCAATGGGATGCAGCTTTGCAATTTGTGACAAACTCGCAAGCTCTTCACATGAAGTCCAAAGTTGCCACTCGGGAAGCCGCTTTATTGTTACTTCAGCGCAAATTCATTGATTGTCTCCTCCAAAACCAAGTGACACAAGCTCTCAAGACTTTTCAGGACGAAATTGTCGCGACGTATGAGCTCAATGAGACGGAAGTGAAGCAACTGGCGCTCTTATTGCTTTGTAAAGATGCCAACGAGATGCAAGAGCGCGCGGCGCGACCGTGGCAAGACGACGAGTTGCAAGGAAAGGTTGAGGAATTGGTGAGTGCCGAAGAAATGGTACCCCACGGAGCTCTCTGTGTACGTTGTGCGCTTTTTGATTCAACCACGTTTCTTTAATTTGGACCTACATTTCCAATTTTAGAAATTTGTGCTACACGGCGACGTGCCCGTGGCTCTCCCTTTACTGAGCGGAAAAGTGACTGGATCTTGTTTAGAAACGTTGCTCAACCACAAGGAAGATGTCTGGGAACTCGCGTTTTCACCCGATGGACAAATCTTGGCTTCGGCCTCCAAAGACGCAAATATCGTGCTGTACGAGCTTCAATGGTTGGAAACGATCCGAAATTGTTGTCCGAGTTTCCAAGCCCAGATCCAAGTGCTTCATGTCTTGCCAAGTGGCGTTGGTCCAGTGGATTGCCTCGCGTGGTCGTTTGACAGTCACTATTTGCTCTCAACTGGCAGTCACGCAAACATGATTCAACTCTGGAATCGAACGGTAAGTCTTTTTGATCCCTTTTTGAACGAAAACAATTGGGTCGGTTTTTAGGTGTTTTGTTTCTGGTATACTAGACTGGACAATGTGAACAACAATTTACTCATTCGAATGGAAGAGTGTCGAGAATCCAGTGGTTTCCGTGGACGGACCACTTTGTCAGTGGCAGTGTCGACAACTCGCTTGTCTTGTGGGTACGTTTTCCATCACGGTAGGAACTCCTCTGTTGAAACCCTATATCTAATGTTGCAATCTGGAGATAGAAAGCAAGTGACAAATCGATTGTTTATCAATGGAGTGGCCGGCGCGTCGTGGATTTCGTCCTTCATCCGCTGGAAAGCCACGTGTTTGTGCTCGTTTCCGACCATGAAGTGCGGGTTTACGACATGGACAAGAAAACAGACAAACTCTTTTTCGAAAGTGACCACCTCATGTCGTGTCTTGCCATTTCACCCTGTGGCAAATTCCTCCTTGTGAATTTGATCAAGCACGAGCAAGTTGCGTGTGTCACGATTGCCACTGGACTCATTACCGCTACGTTCAAGGGCATTCGAGCACAACGGTACATTCTCCGGCCCTGTTTCCTTGGCACTCAGAGTGAACTTGTTGCTTCTGGCAGTGAAGGTATTGCAAGGATTGGTGAGTTGAGGTGAAAAGGTGAAGATACTGAGAGATTGTGTTGCATGTAGATGGCAAAGTGGTCGTTTGGCAACGAAAGAGGGGCAAAGTTGCTGTCGAGTTGGACGGACACGCCAGTGTCGTGAATGTTGTGGTGCGCCATCCAATCTACGGGAATGTACTCGCAAGTGCAAGTGACGATAGGACTGTGCGAGTGTGGTCTCTTGAATCAATAGAGTAGCGAGGACAAGGTCAGCTTTCTCATTGCCACGGCCAATTGATTGTCACAGGTCGTAGCTACTTTGTGTCGGGGTCAATTTATGTTTTTGTACAATGTATTAGTTCTTGGATTCGTTTGACGTGGACCACTAGAAGGCTAGGAGTCTTAATCGACCAGTCATTCTCTTTACAGCAGCTCCGTGCTCAAAAAAGCTGTCGTTTTTTAGTTAACAGGAGCAAGTCAGAGATGGTGACGACCGAGTTAACATCGCTTGGGAATAAGCGAGCGCGTTTGCAGAAATCAAGTATACCTTTCACTGAGGCAATCGACGATAGTGTTTGGGACAAATTAAGTGATGTATCGAGTGCCGAGTCTTTGCTTAGTTACATATAGCTGAGCATTAGTAGCCTCTTCTTGAAAAAGAGTTAAAGAAGAATGGTGACTTCTGAGCACTTCAGATCGGTTCGTAATATCAAGTTGCATTATATTACACAAGTCATACCCCTTGAGATGTGGACGGTCATTCATCAGATAAATGTTTATTCTTCTGCATGCCTTCTCTGTGCAAGGTGCTATGAAACCCCATTACATTCCCACGCCCACACGGGTAGACTGATTATCTGAGCTCTTGCAAAGGAACTGAAATGAATTGGACCACCTTCCACGTCTGACAAACGAGCTGTTTGCACTTCCCCGAATGACGGCTTTTATAAATCTGAGACGGCAGCTGCATTTACGGCCGAAGCAGAAAGAACGTATCATGGCTTTCGAGCATCAACAGCAAAGTCTTTGGTGAAAAGCTTGTGCAGCATAGGCTCAAGCTGCCCCGGCGGTAGCGCCTTATGTGAGGTGCAAGCCGGTAAAGCTAATGGTTTCCACCATCAAAGAATGGTACAACCAGAAACTCACCTTAAGATTAAGGAAATAGTGATGGCTCCTGAGGCCGCCCTTATTGCGGATGATGAGTCGCGTGTGACATACGCACTCGTATACTTAGAAAGGACAAACCGAAAACTAGGCACTACCCCTAAAACAGCTTTATCACTGTGCTTTGTGTCCTGGGAACAACAAAAAAAGTATGGGCAACTCTACTTCCGACAAAATTTGAGCTCCACCAGCGCTCATATGCAAACAAGAAATGCACTTACGCTTTGAGCATTTTCATGAAGTAAGGGAGCTGACGGTCTCCACTACTGAAGTTTCACTTTCCGAATACGTCAAGATGATTGTGTATATGAACGGCCTAATGATGAGGATGCCTTGCACTTAGCTCTTTGGTGTACAGGTCGTTACGACGATAAGGCAACTCTAATAGAAGCAATTTATACAGCTACTCAAAAAAAATGCAGGCTCGCTTTTCTAGCATGCCGTGGATGGCAGCCTCATACATAAAGGACCCAGAGTAGTGGAGTGCTGATTTAGGTTTAGTCCCAATGAGCTTAAGCACTTCCAACAAGTCATATTATCTGTATCTGTCTGGAAAACGGGCCGACGATGTAAATCTTGGCCAATCTCGAAGGCTTTATAGGGCCTCTGGCATGAACTCCAAAGCAAGAAAAGCTCCGATGCAGGGCGCTTTACTACCGCCAATTACGTTAGCAACCCCTCATGAAAATACATGGTTCACTTACCGATGCAATTTCGATATGTCTCCTTCCGGCTGTCTTTTAACCTTGCATCTCAAACATGACGCAATTGACATCCAAAGCATTGGAATATCAGCTTTTTGGTGAATGATGTGATACTTTTTTCAAATGAAAGGACCGTATGTAATTGTTTGCTGCATCTTTTGTGTGAAATCTGGTCTTCCGCTCGCGTTTTGGCAAAAGATGCTCCGACTGTAGGGAACCGCGTTCAGCGCAAAAGAATCACAGGCATATGGCCCGACGAAAGGTCTCAATGCGCAGTATGTGTTCTTAGGCGCCCCATTCGTGAGCCCATGAGCCTTTCATAGTTGAATTTGCACTTAATGATGTAGTTCATGCACCTACAAGCTATAAGCCCTTCTATGTGAATAATCTGACGCGAAGACCGCTAACTTTTTGAAGCACAAACCTATTCAAAAAAAGTGAAATAGGCTTAAAAATCTCAAATTACCAGGTTTTAAACATGAACTTAATTTTGTTACGAAAACACTTATTGGACTTTGCAGAAAGAAAATCTGTATATGATATAGAAGAAAAATGATAAACATGGGAAGGGAAATCCAAATATGTTTATTTGAGAGATTAAATTACTACTTACGACGAGAGATCTACGGCACAAAAGGGTAAGCTTTGGGCTGTTTTGAGCGAAATTTGGTATATCGCCAAAGACCATTATTACAATCTTGACACGCTCAACACTTACGTAGCTCATAAAAGGTATTTCGACTCCTAGGACCACCGAACGTCATGGGAATCCTGGGGTGATCCAGCACCTCATCAAATCCTTTTTCCTTTGTTGGATCTTGCTCAAAAAAATATTAGCTGATAGTACCCACAGCTACGACCGTATACGCTACAAGGCCAAAAGGACACGTCATCATTAGGCTGTGCGCTTTAAGTGGCCGGCTGAATTTCCTGATCCAGTTGAAAGCTCTCGCGTTAGACGCGCTGCTCTTGATCTGACTGTGAAAATTATCGATGACATGGGGTCAAATGTCCATCTTCTCCTCACGAGTTTACAGGGCCCAGGGCTGCCCCCAAAAAGCTAGAGCCTGCCAACCCCTACACCAATCTTAAGCGCGTACACGGAAGCTGTTGTTTCTCGAAAAGACGACGCAAGGCCGAAACATAAGCAGTCTTTTTTAACAACAGACGGCTTAATAGGCGTGAGTATCATCCGCTTACGGCTTGAAGTGCCGGCGACATCAAATCATTGACCTCGTCTTTAGAGATACTGTTATGCAAAGTGCTTAGTGAAGAAGGGGTGAAATTATGTGCCCCGCATCATGAGGAAGTATTGTTTACTCTTGAACTTAGTTGTGGTTAAGAAAAAGGCTATTGAGTCTTGAATTTGCGAGCCTCCTATTACCCGCATCAGTTAAACATTGAACTCGGCATTGATTAGCAATTTGGTGACCTTCTTAAAAGTGGTCGCGTTCGAATAAAACATCTTCTTCGTAAATGCTGAACTAGTTCACCACTTTAATTCTATTTTGGTAAACTGCCAGGAACGTGACTGTACAGCAGTGTGGCCAAAATTCAGCGTCAGCTGACGCTCCATTTTTTCTAGATAGAAAGCGTCATCTCAATTGAAAAATTGGCATATTTGCATGCTCTTTCTTCAAGCTTCGAGATTGCTAGTGCACAATTTGCGATCATATTCGACATTACCGACCAAGAGCAGAAGAATCAATACTCTTTTCCCTTCAATACACCGTTAGCGGCTTTGGCTAAGACGCTACCTTTGTCGAATTTCCGTTTTTGAAGGTTTTTTAACAGAGCAATTTTTTCGCCCTTCATACGCGCATAGATCGCGTCGGGTCTTTGTGTCGCCAAACTTTGCACCCCCTCAGGACCAAACCAAACTGTCAATTTTCAGTCCATGTTGCATGCTCTGCAACGGACGATCGTGCTACTTCATCCACATAATTGATGAGTCTCAATGGCTCAGAAATAAACTAATTGCATGTGCAGCGAGGCTGACGTATTTGTTTGCTTCGTAGCAGCGAGGTTCCACCATAACTTGTTCTATTTAAGACACTTTGTATTTTGCGTATAAATTTACAAACATGAGAAGTAGGCGATGAGTTCAGAGCTTTCAACTCTTACACCATGTCATTCGTTGCCTTCTCACTGAGAAAAAGTCATCAATCAGCTCTCACTGCTTTCATGGCTGTAGTGACAAAGTACGTCGTGCCTAGCAAGACATCAATATCGTCTGATCGGCAAATTTTTTATGGGTGTTTATTTGAGGATACTCCTGGTTTCTCAGGACCTCTTAGCCCAAGCACAACAGACATTGTCTATGAGGTTTTTGACTCAGCCAAAAGCTCAATAGGTTTAGTTTCATTAAGGGATTTCTCCACCACTTAAACATCTAAATATACCTCTATCCCTGTGAAAAGGTTTCTTTGTCTTCCTCGTGGTCATGCTTAAGACTCAAAGACAAATTGCGTATTGCATAATCATTTTTTGCGTCACCCGCCCTTGGTGGTACTTCGTTACTTGGATCAATTAGGTAGATTGTCTTCCCAAACTTTTGCGAAGGATTTATAATGAAACAATCCGCTTTTCGGGATACGTCGAACGTGCAAGTCGTGCTGCTTGCAAGCCGTGCTAACTTTCATCAGCCTAGACAGGCCCATTATGAGCAGCAGCAGTTGAAACCACTATTGCTCCAAAGCAGCCAAAGCGCGTCACGGCACGCTGCAGAAAGTGTTGCCGGTCAAGGTAATAACAGCTGATTTGATCTCGGTAAATGGGGACATCTGCCACTTCGTGGCTGACCCAATGAAGTTGGATATTAGGAGCTTAAAACGATTGCTAGAGGACAGAGTCAAGGAAACGCTGGACACCAGTAGGTGGGGCTGTACTCATAATGGGTGTGGCCTTGAGAGCTTGACAGCTCTCGAAGAAAACCCGATGGTGGTTGACCGCTGACTGCATGCGCAAAAGTGCGAGGGTACGAGAAACCATTTTTATGCCTTAGTAAACTCTGATGCGTCGCGAAATTTTGCGCACCTGCAATTTATTGACTGCCCGGGCTAGACGACGCTCAGATAGGAAGCAACAAAAATCGATCTCTTGAAGTTCGACTGGCTTATAAAATGGCTTGGTTGAAATAGACTTGATTATATGGTTATAAACTTTCAGGATTTTGACAGCACTAAGTCAGATAAATATGACTAAATCCTTGATATGTCATGGCTAGAAAAGCACGATCTCAGAATTAATAAATGGGCTGGCAGTCCATTTCCGCTTTGGTGAGTCATATTTCTACTCCACTTAAGCGTGGTCGCCTATGGAAGGAAGTCTAAGCACGAAAATGCTCAATAAAAATATAGGAGGTATCAAAGGTAATGAGATCTTGACTAGATATAATTGTTGGAGCCTCCCTCTGTGAGTAGCCAAGTTTCGCCAGCATCACAGGTAGTATAAGACTCTCAAGATAGCGCCGTTAGTTTGGATATCAGATCGTTAGTTTGGATCTCATATCTTAGTTGGTGCGTAACATAGTACCATTTAGTGTGAGTAACAAGCTTTTGCAAGCGAATGCCACTATCTCACAAGAGAAAAAGGTGAAACGGGTCTACAGGTGTGCATACTGCAGTGAAAATTATTATTATTGATAATTTGTGTAGCACCACATATTACCGCTTTCAGTCGACTCAAATGCCGCAGTTAAGGCAATAATAAATAAATGTAGGATCAAAAATGATAACTGCACACGTCAAGTCTCCTAAGATCTAAGGTAAACCTTTTTTTTCCGAAAACTTCACCTACCTCATGCAAGCTCCTCTACGCAAGGTGGCGTGTGATCTCGTCGCACCACGAAGCACGTATAATTAATCCCACGCCCGCATCGATAGATCTTGAACTCTCGCAAAAGTTCCGGGATGTAAAGAACCATTTTTCCGCGTCTACCAGACGAGAAGGTTGCAGTGCTCAGAGGACTCAATGGATTCTATAGGCCTGAAACTTAGGCTGCACGTGCCGTCCTAAGTAGCTGATACGTGGCATGTTTCAATGCCTACAGAAAAAGTTTACATTTTTAATCTCAGGCAGCACAGGCTCAATTGCTACAGGCACCGCACTTTTGCATTTGCAATGTATCCACAGGTACAATTTTGATATCACTTTGATCAATGCATCGAGCGGCAAACGACCTTACGATTGTAACTCTAGTCGTCTTCAGTGCATGTAAGAATGCTGTAAGCCATAGTGAACCGCGGATCATCCTGATATGGCGTGACTGGATTGCTGCGATCCATCAGGTTCAAGCCCTTGGGTGCTAACCTCTCCTTCCCTGGTGGAGATAAAGTCAGTCACAAGCCAACCTCTGCTTAAAAGCAGAAGTGCTATTTGTACGCATTCTGGATTGATTTCGTCAGCAAGCTGAAGATCGGGATAAGAGTCGCACTCAAAATGGAGCATCTGCGATGATGTCATTGGCGTTGAGCTCAGGCAGTGTAGAGAGGCCCTACCAGTGCACTGGGCACAGACGCAAATCCAAAAGCAGACAAAGATCTTCCCCGTCGGCCCCCATCGACACAGACACGGATTATGTGCTCTAGTCAGAACAACGGATGTTGTACTGCTTTGAATTAATGAGTCCATTGGCACTGATATTGAGGCAGTGAATCTATGAATACAGCTAAATTGGATGAGAGACTGCATTCCGAATGAGCAGACATCTCTCTGGCTCTTCTCTTCTTGAAAAGTGATGTAATTTGCCTCTTCCGAAGTAGCTACCTTTACTTTAAAGAGCCAAATGTCTACAGTTAAGCTGTCAATGAGCACAGTCACCTTGATTTTTTCGGGGAGTGGCGCCAAAATGGTTTAGGCCGTCCGTTCTCTTAGCGCTCAATTTTCTGAGAACTCACTTCTTTCTTTTTTGCAAACAAGCGCTGGTGGAGCTTAAACTTTACCGGAATGAACGTTGCTGTCAATTATTAGGTGAAAGTCTATCAATTGGCTCGGCCTACTAGATAAGAGATAGTGAACGCCACGCTCTCCTGATCATGCAAGATAAAGGTCCCCTTGTCGCTTCAATGTGAAGCAATAAGCTTTTCCGGCGTGAATTCCACACTACGCGGACGTCCATGGCAATATTAAGATACCAACACCCGATTAAAGATGCTATCGGTGGCGAGCTCACCAGTGTTGAGTACCAAGAAGAAGAGGCAAAAGCCAAAGACGACAAACGTCGAATCATTCCACGGATAGATTCAATGACCGAAAATACCAACGCAATGGAAGGCTTTGTGATTTCCTTCATCCAAAGTCAACGCAATTTTCTACCACTGAAAAAACACTGACTCATATTAATTAATAAAAGTACGCGCATAGGTTACGCTGGGGCAATGCTTCTTTAAACTAAGTTCCTTTCGTACATGACACACAGGGAGTGACCTCCGGCGAGCCCTTGCGGTGTGCACAGAACGCGAGCGTGCTCCTCGGCGCCATCACCTGCATAAGATAGATAGAAATTATCTGGAAGGCTCCTCTCTTCCTCGACGGACCCGCATCAGATCTCGTTTAAGGAATTCCCTGGCATCGTTAGTAGTTCGAAGAGAAGAGATGTTTTTACCTACACTTAAAATAATCTTTTGCACCGAAACGATTACTTTCTAATTGGAGATCCTATTTTAAAGCTGAATGACAAAGAAAATCACAACTTTAATTTAGCCACATTAGACAGAGTCCGCTTCGTCCGTGAAGCTTAAGTTCAGTCTGCACACTTGGAGGATCAGAGACAGGTAACCTCCGCGATGTCTTAGGCTCAGCATAATGTCAGGCTAGGCGCTAGGAGCGTAAGTTTTAACGATAGACCTTACCGACATCTCTCGAGACGCAATTAAACGACTGTAGCTTACATACAATGTGCCTGATATTAAATTGCAATGGCCTACAGGCAGTCTTGCTAGAGCCTAATCGAGGGCTCATATTATTTCTGTACAGCGAGACAACCGCGCTACGACGCACGAAGAAGGGCCTCTTCTTGACTATGCAATCCACATAAAGATGTCGCTATCCTTTATGGCTAATTAGCTCCGGAGAAGGCTCGGCCTTGTTCCTCTTTCTAAAAAGCAGCAGCTTTTGCCTTACCAAATGTCCATGTTTATGATTGCTCTTGAGGTCGACCCTTGCGGTCAGGCTAATTCTTCTCCAAGTCAACTCTACACTCTTGACTTTTTTGGTCATGTTATTTATAAAATTCATGGTCAAATCGATTGATGTGCGTCTTAGCACGAGGTTCCTCAGCTGCACCAGGGAGCCTTCTCCTTTCGTAGTAAGTCTCAGACGCGCTCGGTCACTCAAAGCACACAGCTTTGAGTACATTTGGCTCCTTGGTTTTATAATCAATCTGGAGGTATTATCAGCCTCCGTATTTACTTCACTAAACGCGGAAATAGCAAAGGTACTGAGGAACCTCAGGCCTCTTAAAGAACTCAAAGTCCCGAGTTACGTATCAGCTCTTAAGATAATTCACATAAAAGCTTTCTGCATTGTAATCGTCTTGGGTAGGTCAATGGTGAATTATATCCTCTGTATATTAGAGACCGCGAAAGATCCGATAAAACGACGCTTTATGTGATTCGTAGCTGTTAAGTGTTACTCTTTTGAGCATTGTCACGTTACGTATAGCTAAAGCTTGTGCCAAAGACAGTCTTCTTACTAGAAAAAAGACTATTAAAAATGCTGACTTGTAGGCTCTCAATCGGTATATATTTTTGTTTGATATTGAAAAAATCTGACAAGAAATTAAGAAAATGATAAAGTCTTTTGCGAAATAGCGGTAGCTATTTCGGTTGCACCAAAACACATGCATATGGTATTAAATTAAAAAAAACAGCTGCAGTCTACTACACATTCCTAAATTTTAAAGTCGGCATTGTGACAATCGATCCTGGGGCGATTGTGTATCGTCCGGAAGCTCTGTACAAGATGCTATTCATCCAAACCGGTATAAATACCGATAGAGCTCCAAACTATTACAGGCACTTTGTACCGGAAATTCAAGTCGTTAAAGATCGATGATTTATATCCAATCGCCATAAAAAATGCCTCGCCAAAGTACGCGACTTAAGGCGATAACAGAGAAGACCGTAAGCGCTGTCACTGCATCTTCTAGTGGAAGAAAACGCAAGGATGTTGTTACTGCTGCCCAAGCTTCCATCGATGTCGTCACTTCCAACTCGTCGTCCAAACCGAAAAAAGTCAAGACAGACGATAAAAGCGCATGGGGGGCGTTATTTTCGAAATCCACGCCACGTGAACGCCCTTATCCACTGATAGCAAAACCCATCTCCGCTGAATTTCAAGCAAAAATTGACGCGTATCCAGCATTTGCGGATGTTTCGAAACGCTCTGCGGATGGCATTACCACAAAAATTGTTGCATGGAACGTGAATGGTTTACGAGCTATTTTAAAGCGGGAAGAAAGCGTCCACCTTCGTGCCTACGTAGCTCAAGAAGATCCCGACATTTTTTGCCTCAGCGAGACGAAAATTTGCAGCGATGAGCTTCAGAAACTCGAGAATTTCTTGCCGCAATACGAGCACCAGTATTGGGCATGTGCGACGAAGAAAGGGTATGCTGGTACAGCTATTTTCAGTAAAACGAAACCATTAAGTGTGAGAGACGAGATTATCGTGGGGGACCACGAGTCGAAAGGAGTCACAAAGGCGGGTAATGGTGGAAAGGACCAGGAAGGACGCTTTCTGGCGTTAGAGTTTAATCGGTTCTGGTTGGTCCACACGTACGTGCCTAATGCAGGTGGAAAGTTAGAGCGGCTAGATTTTCGGACCAGCCAGTGGGATAAGGCCATGGTGCGGGAATTGAAGGAGATGGAGCAGACAAAGCCAGTGGTTTGGTGCGGGGATTTGAATGTCGCTCATCAAGAGATTGACATCCACAATCCTAATGGTAATCGCAAGAGTGCAGGCTTTACAGACGAGGAGAGGGAAAGTTTTGGCAAAATTCTGGAGAGCGGGTTTGTCGACACCTTTAGATATTTACATCCTGAGAAGGTAGAGTACTCGTACTTTGGATATCGCCACAATACGCGTGCAAAGAACAAGGGATGGCGGCTCGACTACTTTGTTGTGTCCAAAGCCTTGATGGCAAAAGTGGTACGTTTTTGAAATAGGAGTGACGAAAGGTGCAAGTAGCTTGTTGACTCGATTTTGTGCTTTGGCTTTGACAGCGCTTGTCGTACATTCGGCAAAGTGTCGTTGGCAGTGACCATCTGCCCATCGGCCTAGAGCTTGAGAATCTCTCGTAACCTGTGTGCATTGTAGTCTTTCGTCGAGATCTAAAGCTGTTTTATGGTTTAACAAGAAGATGCCGTTGTATTACTACTTGTTATATCGCTTAGTATATTACTAGTTTATTAGTAACATATCAACTACTATGGAATACTAATACTGTTACGAGGACTATAATAGCCTCTCGCTTACGTACGATAGAGAAAGTTATCGCTCCCAACCGCACAAAGTCTTGACTTGACAACTATGAGTGGCGGCGGCGAGTATCCGTATCCCAAGTACACGTGGTCCCCGGCTGGTGGCTGGTGGGCCAAGACAAAAAATTGGCAACGCAATGCAGGGGTAGCGCTTCTGGTAGTGGCAGCTGTCGTAGGACCGGTTGCACTGTACTCGAACTCGAACCACATCAAGTTTCCTGCCGAGGAGCGCCGCAAGCGTTAAGCCACACGACACGTAATGTAGGCGGCACCGAGAGACAGACAATCGAATGTGTGGGCGCAATACAAAAGCTGTTGAAAGTGACGCAACGAGATTAATGGCATCTTGCAGTCTAGTTTGGAATGATCAGCGCTGTTAGAGTATTTTTTTAAACTTAACTACAATTGGGTATATAATTATTGCTGCTAGCTAGCTATTGTCCGGAGCAATCGTGATTTCTGCGCTACTTAGAAGTAGGAAGCTGTCACCAATGATATAGAGATAAGCAAGGAGAATTGGATCCACTGGCAAAAACTTTTATGACGATGAAAAGCGGCTTCCTTAACTTGCTCAAGCCCGCGGGGCTCACGTCGCACCAGTGTGTAGGGGCAATGCGACGGGTGTTTGATACGCGACAAGTTGGACACGGTGGAACATTAGATCCAATGGCGACAGGTGTCCTCACGATAGCGGTGGGGCGCGCCACGCGCTTCTTGCAATACTTGACGACTGGGAAAGAGTATGAGGGTGTGATTCGACTGGGAGTTACGACGGATTCAGACGATGTTACGGGAAACGTTCTGACGCAAAGACCAGCACCGTGGATTGATGAAGAGACGGTCAAGATGACGCTGCAAAGGTGTGGTTGATCTAAATGAAGGATGGGGCCACAATTGCTGACAGTGATAATAGATTCATAGGAAAAATCGACCAGGTGCCTCCACGAGTGAGTGCGATTAAAAGGAAAGGTGTGAGGCTATACAAGTTGGCGAGAGCTAACAAGGTAATCTCTTTTACAGTCTCGTCGGAACCGACGTAGTAGAGCTGACGATCTACTTGTGGTCGAAAGGACTTTAACGTTAAGCCAAGACGGGTACAAATTGACTCAATAAGTGTGCTACGATTCATGCAGGGAAATTATCCAGAGGTGAGTGGGTTGTCATAGGAGCTGCAATTTAGTTGATTCTTATTAACAATTCAATGTCAGGTGACTCTTCACGTCGTCTGCGGAGGTGGTACATACATTCGATCAATCGCGCGGGAGCTTGGAGAGGCATTACTTGTACCGCCTCAAAAGGTGGGTACAACGTGCAATCTACGCAGCCCTGACGGCAACTTTTGTGTGGGGGGGACGTTGAGCGAGCTCGAGCGGACTCGAAGTGGGGACTTTTCCGTCGCCAATAGCCTCGATTTCGATTCAATTCGATCCAAAGTAGGGGTTTGTATCATTAAATCACGCCATTCTTTAATTTTGATGACTTGTACTCTTTTTAATAGTGTGGGATAACTCCGCTGCAATCAATTGAAAGTATGCTCCAGCATTTCCCGATCGTAAATTTGCCGCTCCAAACTGCCCAGCGCTGGCTACAAGGCGGTGTTGTCTCAATACCCGCACGAGACATCGAGCTTGGGTCCGACAAGAATCACGCTATTCGTATCTACACCTCTTCAACCTCGAGCATGCTTGGGATTGCTCAAGTCGAAGTGCAGGCTCAGCAAAAGGAATGGGTACTCAAAAAGCGTTTATTCATTTAACAAAGGCAACTTTCGTACTCACTAAAAAGGTGGCTCGACATTGCGGCTCTGCTGCATTAAACTTTGCAATCCAGCAGCCAAAAGAGCGGCAAACATGTCTGGGTCGATGGAAATGCCCGGACCACCAGGTGCTTGTCGCAAAGGCTTGGCCTCCTCCTGCAAATGTTCGTACGCATACGCTGTTGCTCCTGTAGGTTGCACCATGGTTCGAGCTTGGTCAAAATCAGCCATGGATAAAGTGCGCATGATCGGAGTTTCCAATCGAGCGGCCTCATCATAAATCTGAGGTTCATCGTGCTCGTCTGTCTGAAGTGTTGCCGCCTCTTCTGCAGCTGCCCGACAAGCGTCGATATGTTCCCGAAGGGGAATCATCAGGGCAGCACGACACAATTCTTTCAAGTCACTGCCACTATAGTGCATGGTATCAATCGCGACCTTGTCGTACGCAAACTGGTCGTCCACCCGCTCCGTTTTCAATTGCAGTCGAAGAATACTTTCACGCTGCACTTTGTTAGGCATTCCAATCTCAAACGTACGAGGCATGCGACGTAAAAACGCAGGGTCCACGTCGCCTGGACGGTTGGTTGCACCCATGATTAAAACCCCGAAGCCTTTATCGCCTTCGTTGCTCATTTCCGTAAAGCCGTCCCAAAGTGCCAAAAATTCCTACAAAATCAAGCAAGAATTTAGACCTAGGCACGCATGCTAGCGTCAACTTAATCCGACCCACCGTTTTCATGGATGAAAACATGGGCTCCGATACGCCACTTCGTTTGCCCATGAACGAGTCGACTTCGTCAATAAAAATAATGCACGGTGCCAATTTCCGGGCTAGTGAAAAAGCAGCCTGCACAAGCTTCTGCGACTCGCCAAACCACTTGCTCATGATTGTGCTGATTTTAAGATCAATGAAGAATGCACCCGATTCTTTGGCAATCGCCTTGGCTAACATTGTCTTGCCCGTGCCAGGTTTGCCATAAAGCAAAATGCCTTTGGGAACAGTAAGCAGCTTCCCACGAGAGGCAAAAAACTCGGGGCTCTTGAGTGGCAAAACCACCAAGTCGTAAATGTCTTGCTTTTGGCGCTCCAACCCGCCAACATCCTCGAACGACACGTCAATGTCGTGTGGGTCGACAATGTCACTGGCAATAATGTTCTCAAGGTAGCTTGTCTTAAAAGCATGGCGACCCGTGCGCTGCAAGCGGTTCTTCAGCTTGGTCTGGCTATCTTGACCTTTATTCCAGTCGTCCATCATTGGCTTTAGTTGCTGCATGCAAAAACAGCAACAGGGAGCAGCAGTGTAAGAGCGTGTTACGTCAAGACACGGCACAAAGTAGTGCGACTTGCCTTGTACAGGTATTTGGACGTTTGGTACATGGTGTAGAGCATGAGGCCATCCAGTACCATACTGATCAACTCATCCTTGACAGAAACTGGAGTGCTGGCCTCGGACTTTGCTTGCCGAAAGCCGCTAGAAGTCTCAGCGTTCTTGCTACTGCTGCTGCCCATTGAGGTATAAACTTTTGTTTTATATGACGATAGGGGGGATCACACATAGGGGTAAGTAAACCTGATATTAGGACTATGTCAAATAATTGGCAAGGATGACGTCCGTGAAGAAGCCGCAAAGCTCGTACCTACTCTTTTGCAATGAGCGGCGTCGAGATGTGATGGAGAAGAATCCAGGACTTCGTATTGGTGAGATACAAAGGATTATCAGCGCACAATGGAAAGAGCTCGCACCTAAGGAAAAGGATGTGTATGTGGAGCTGGCGGCCAAGGACAAAGCACGCTACAAGCAGGAGCTTCTGGACAATCCACAGATCACTACCAAGGATAACGCAGTACAAAGCGTCAATGTTTGCATCTACCCATTAGGCCGAGTGCGAAAGGTTGTACGGAGCGATCCAGACATTGGTAAGGTCTCAAAGGACGCGCTCATTGCTATCGCCAAAGCCTCGGTACGACCGTTTAACAAAAGGTTGCAATTTTATTGTAACGAGTTGACTGTGCATTTAATACTTCTTACGGTTGCAGGAGCTATTTGCTCAATTTTTAGGCACTAAAAGTTACGAGCAGGCGCTATACCGCAACAAGCGACAGATAAAGGCGTCGGACGTGACGCGCAGTATACAAACTACTGCGTCGCTAGATTGGCTGCGTGAAGATTTCCCAGATGTCAAAGCTGCTCCAGTAGATGTTGCTGTCGTAAGCAAGGCGACCAACGAGCAAGAGACAGTGAAGAAGGATAGTGCATCCTTCTTTGAACCAAAGTCAGCCAGTGGAATTGTAGCCAATAAACAATAAGAGGCTTATTGTATCAAATACAAATAGTGGAATAATATAACACTTAAGAATGCTGCTGTATAACGATTACGCAATCTCCTTCTCAAGTAAAATTGTAGCCATATATTTATATACTGCAGTATATATAACAATTATAGTAGCTCCCCAGTGGAATTGAAGCCAATGAACAATAAGAAACTTATTGTATACGCTGCAGTATACGATTATACAAGACCCGTGAGCTGCCATCTCTAATCCTCCTCACCTCGCTACTTGTCTACCTTCTCTTTAGAATATGTCATTCCAGTCATCAAACTCTTCATCCTCGTCCTCGTCCTCCTTCTGCTCTACCACCTCCTTGACCACAGGTTCTACGCGCGGAATAAGACCACGACGACCAGCAATTTTAGCAATCAAAGATCCTTTTGCAATGTTTGGCACCACTCCATCTGGAAAAGTGATCGACTCGAGATGGACCTTGTCACCAACGTGTAGACCATTGACGTCGATCGGTAGTGTAGTTGGAATTTCATCTGTGTAGATGGTACAGTCGAGCGAGTGATGAATGTGATTAATAAAGCCTCCGCGCTTGAGGCCGGGGCTGCCTTCTACGTTAAAATATGTAATAGGAATCGATAGAGTACGGCCAGGTTTAAAGCGCAGAAAGTTTACAGCCAGGGGCACATCCGTCACGGGATCTAGCTGTACGTCACGCATGTAGGCCTTTACAGGCGGCTTGTTATTAAGTTGAATCTGAAACACCTGGTTTTCGATGGACGTCCATAATTTTTGATGCAAGTGCTTAAATGTGCGCGTAGAAAGTGAGACCAAAACGCGCTCATCCGTGCCATCTTCGCCCTCGCCATAGAGCACGCCTGGGAGCAACCCTTGCTTGCGCAAACGTCGAGACGCACGCGAACCTTCACCCTCACGTACTACAAGATGAAGTACATTAGAAGCATCCTTCTGGGGCACAGTAGCTGCAGTCGAGAAGCAAGGCACAGAGCGAGCACCAATCCGTGCAGCAAACCGCGGGAGGGCCAACATATTTTCAGCTGAGCCAATTGGGCCGCAGGAGGTATCCGTATCGAATATGACAGGATATTAGGTGAGAAAGGCTAGATGGTTTATTACCGGTAATGTCAATTTTAGATACAAAGGCAAGCTACCGGTATTCTACTTCTTGGTCCTTAGACAAGCGTAAACTGGTCGTACAACAACGAGCGAATGCGATAATAGTTCTTCGACAGCGTGCCCTCCATCACAACTTCATTATTCATTGCGCGCTTCAGTACCACCCCATCATTGCAGACGAGCATACCACCACGAAATTTGGCTTGAAAGCCAGCTTTGCCCAGTACTTGCTTCATCACATCTAATTTCATCTTGCCGTCGCTCAGCAGGATAGGTTCGTGAGTTGTGTTGCCATTATTCTCACTCAGAGGTTGCAAAACCGGTACCGAGCTATTCTCGGGGAGCACAAGTTGTCCAGTCACGTAGGCCACTTCGTGACTACCAACCTAAATCACAAATCAAACGCACTCAAACCACGTTTTCCTGCCACAAATAAGCAACACACATACTTTTCGAAACACGGCCGATGTATACAATGCCTCCTTCACTGATAATTTGTACACATTCGTGTCGGACTCAATATCGATGCACTCCATCACATTTGGCGTAAACACTGCTTCACACATGGGAATAGACGCCTCGACAAAGTGTTTCAAATCTTTTGTGGTCTTTTCAGTCCCATGGACTAGAATCAATTTTCGAGGTTTGACGTTGCTTAAGCAATTCCGAATTGCGCGGCCGTCAGCAATACCATCAAAATCCACTTGTGTGATACGAGCCGCGATCTACATCCGATTCAAAGTACGACTCAATACGATCAAGCTGCCTGTCATTAAGATACAAACGTCGTCTTACAGTTACGACTACTTCGTTCGTGACGGTTTTAGTCGGACGAGCCTCGGCAGCAACTTCTTGATCACCAGTCTCCATGTCTTCATCCCCATCCACGTCTTCAATGATATTCCGACGCGCCTGACGATTCGCTAGTAAGGTAGCGTCTTTAAAGTCGTCTGGATTGATAATCTGCGCACAAGTCAACGTCTAGCCTTATTGTTGATGCCCTCCAATCGCAACGACATCGTACCTCTCCATATTCGTCCCAATCGATCTTTGGCTCCACGGCAAAAAACATGGGATATCGAACAGATGCAAATTGCCCCAAACCAACCTTAAAAGTGCCGCGAAGTTGGACTATAACATCCGACATAAGTAGCTACAAACCCACAAGGGTTGAAGTAGCAGCGTAGCCTACCTTCTTGTGGTGCAGCTTGCTCTTCTTCCGACTCGGACTCGAAATCTTCAATTCCCATCATAATGTCTTCCATTGCAGCTTCCTCAATCTCCTTTGCCTTCGTTTCTGCTTCTGCACGAAGACGTTTACGCTCTTTCACTTCGTACAAGGCAAGCTCGGCTCCGTCCAGAAACGCCTTCTGCGTCACCAAACAGGAAATGGTTTTCTCACCGACCGGGGCTTTCACCAGCTCAAGTACACGGGAGGCAAATGACGTCTCTAGTGTTGTTGACGTAAAGATGATGCTGTTTCGAGGATCAGGAGCCCATCGGATAAAAATGTCTTTAGCAAAACCACATTCAAGACTAGGTGACGTAGCTAAGACCACCTATAAGAGTAACATTTGTCAAAACGATGCTTTCTTTCGTTTAACAAAGACCTCAAACGCACCTTTGGAGTCGGCAAAGCATCTAATTCTTCCAGTGTGTGGACTAAATGAATGTGTCTATAACAAGCATATTACAGTCAGGTACGACATCAACGTACCATATCAAGAGCCTTAAACGTACGTGAATTGAAAAGGATTTTGACGACTCACGTCAAAGTTCTTCGCAATACGGTCGTTACACCATTCCAACATTGCCTGTGCCGCTTTAGGTGTATAGTAGCTCATGTCATGAAGCAAGGCGATAGGATCTCGAAGCCTATGCGGAAAATAAGCGACATCAGTTATTTGTATACGTCACGACCAGCAAAACTTAATTCCTGACTTGTTTTGAATCCAGTATTGGTCCAGCACTCGCATCAACTCAAGCACACGACCAGAGCTATCAGTGGGAATCAATACGTTTCCTCCATTCCGAATTGTCTTTAAAATCTCCATCATAATCTGAGCACGAAAACATACTTAGTACGGATAGCCACACCCAAGGGATAAAGTAAGAACCTACTTTGCTATCTCGATCTTTTAATTTTGGCTGCTCTGCATGAAGATTCATCGAGTCGGTAATAAGGAGCGTCGGGCGACTACATTACATCAGATTAAACGCAAAAAAGGTAAGAATAATCCAATCCTATGATCTCATGGCAACCAATGCTCACGTAAACGAGTCCAATATCGTTTTTTGCAGCACATGCTCCGAGCGATGATTATAATCGACTGCGTAAATAATGTCGTCCTAATCACAGGGTTCTCAGCCATTTATCGTGAGCTTACCATACCTTTTCCATCTCATCACTCACTTCTCTATCCTTACCGTCTCCTTCATAATCCTCCAGAGAGCCCCACCAATTAAATGACCAGCTACATGAGGTGTAATCACAATGCCTTCTCCACTACTTGTAAGGGTCAATTTCTCCGAGTACTTGAGCTGTTTGAATCGCTCAAACACCAGATCCACGTCGTCCAGTGAAAAGAGTGAAAAGTCGCTATTGTGCTTCGTTTGAGCCTGAAAAGCATCGTATAATGCAATTTGGCCCATGCGATGCACTGGCAACGTCCCATATACCGGTGCATTCAGTCCTAGCTTTCCCATGGCGTAGGGTAATGCCCCCATGTGTGCCAAGTCCAGATGCGACACGAGCACTAAATCGATGCGATCCACTACGCGTTGTAAAGGCTTTAGTAACTCCACGTCGTACGCATCCGTCCAGCCACAATCTAGTAGAATGCAAACTTCGTCCACTTCTAGAAGATACGCGCAGCAAGGCGCGCTGGAATGGACGCCGTACAGAGGCGTGAAGGTGATCACCGCCATTGCTACTACCGTAGCCGGAAAAATAGACTCCACTTTGAGGTAAAATGCAGCATTAGTGTGTAAATTGAGGATTGTAATTCTGAGTCATAGTCACTTGATATTTGCGATACAAAGCCGGGCTTTTATACTTGAACTCCGGAATGGCGGATGTTGACACTGTACTTGGCAAGAACACAACTAAGACGAAGAAGAAGAGGACGAGCATCTTTACTGTCACGCCTTTGATGGAGAACAAAGACGTGATAGCGATGATGCGGTAAAAACATGGAGTGGACTCTCGAGGTTGACGAACTACTCAAAGTATCCGAATTAGTTGGAAAAACGAATCGACTTCATAGAAGAAACCTAGAGGGATGAAACAATTATCGCATGCAGCTACAGGATTTAAGACTTGATTATACAAAAAAAATTGTAGACGAGTGCTGGTGACTCTTTGCTGTATTCGTAAAACAGTGTGACAGAATCACACAGCACCTTGCACAGAGATTCAGAGGAGTCGTGCAGACATAACTTTGTAATTGAGGCAGCGACTATAGCTTATCCCAGCTTGATAAAAACGTTGTCAAAACAAATGCATCACCCGAGGTGCAATAGGTCATGTAATAGGATTCACCAAAAGGATAGGAAATCCAAAACTTTTAAGGACAAAAACCCGACCTGAGACGTCCTTGTTAATAAGGTAGCCAACATTAAACGCAAAGAGAACAAGGGCAAAGTAAAAAGCGGTAACGTTTTGTACATTTCTCGCCTCGGTTCTGCAGCCAAAGATATGGGAGGGAATGTGATTCTCCCACCGCTGGTCCATGAAAAGTCTATCCACTATCCAGACGGGGGGGATTAGCGAAAAGAAGAAGGACATTTCAAATAGGAGTTACATGACAATTCAGTCGATTGTGCCAAACAGTACTTCACCTCTTTTGGCCTCGCGAGAAATGTCCGGGGCTAACTTCTCGCGTGGCATCTATGAACGCCACTTGGTCTTTTGTCCCAGAGTGAACTTACGGTAGTTGAGCGCGTGCTATTTTACCGCTTCAAATATTGTCAATCGGTGTGATAAGAAGCCAGAAGACAAGGGTGGTTTGCACCTAGTGTGGGAGGTTTATGACCAGCAGGATCAAGACGAGGGGAACGTGAGGGCAAAAAAGGCGCGCACCCTTGATTATGACTCCACGTTGTCTCTTGGTAGCAATCAAGAGAAAAATCACAAGGGAAGTGCTACTTGGGTGCAGTGTTTAGCAAGGATCACGCTGTCGGCACGTCCGGCAGAGAATGGTTCCAAGACTCTCCGTGATCGTGTAGACGCGTACTGGAAAAAATACTATACAGACAACCAGTCGGAAATGAAGCTTCCCGTTTCAACGAGGACCATCCCCACCAAGAAACCCACCACAATTCAATCGAAGAGAAGTAACATGAATTTTCAAAATGTCACAAATCCAAACTTTACCACCTAATGAACTTAATGGAAACAAGATTTGACTCCGAGATGTCACAGCGAGTAAAAATGCCAATCGCGTAAGCTTTGAGCCCTGGGTTGACTGGAGGTCATCGACCTTGGTGGTCACCTGTTTCACTTAAAACGAAGCTTTGATGATTTAAGAAACGCCTCTCCTAGAAGTAAAATTGCGCTGTTGATGCGGACTTCAAGTCGAGCCGGTCAACGTGCTGGGCATTAATTGTCGAAACTAGACGGAATTAGTGTCGAGGACTAGAATCCAGAACCTGGGGTGGCATTTTCACCACTAAGGTACCCATCACTCTCTGTATGCCATGATTACCATAATTTATTCAAAACAAAACGGTATGAATGGGCGCATATTTTGATGTTGAATGATGCTAGTAAGCCACAGCAATCACTGTATGCCACAAGTGACATGGTTGAATGTGCGTCATGATAGCATCAATCACTGCGCATGAAGTGGCACGTATCAACTGCGCGGTACTCAAATAAACGGCACTTGTGAACGGGGTGGTTGTCATTTAGCCAAGGTGTCAGGGCGACGTTACGTGAAGTGACATATAAACGTATGAGCAGTGCTCGTATGGCGCAGCACTCGCTGCATGTATGATTGTAGGCAGCATCGCGTGATTTGTTTTTTTTATGTATTTACCTCGCACTTTCGCGAAACCCGTAGTTAGGACACTGCCTTGACAAATTGAGTGTTTATTTATTTTGCTTATGACAGATAATGCTATTTTTTATTGCAGACAGATATGCGCTTGACACCTGCACTTTATTCGGGCTTAAAGCTAGCTAGTATACATTTCCTTATTAGACCAAGAGCCAACGCCGCCTTCCTGCAGACTTTACATGTTATGAGTGATAAGCGTATAATGTTCAGATTGTATTGCGCGATGGCAAACTTCTTGCATATACATAAATGCATCGAAATAATTTATTGGATAACTTTTCCGCCTCGACAAATGAGAAATTATTATTTGGTTCGGATGCGATTGCATTCGCCTAGAACTAAGAATCTAAATTAGATTAGGTAGATGAAACATTTGCCGGTAAGCTCGTGCATGAAAAAAATTGGAGGCGCGTAGAATAGGAATTTTGCCAGCTTATGTCAAATACTTCGGCTCAAGCCTCAGGGAGAAGTGTCAACGATCACTGCAAAGCCGACGATCAAGTCAAAGGATCGAATTGAAACTCCTATATTTGGCCTTACTAATTGCTCACATAAGTACAATTGTTAAGTATGAAGAAGTTTTGAAGCCACTGCTCAATTTCATAGCAAAAAATGGAAAAATTTATAGGTTTTTGAACCGAAAAACATTTGACAACGTCAATAAGAGTTCATTGCGGGCGCCAACTCTAACTTCGACTGATCCAAAGCGACGACTCAGCGCGTCAGAGTTAGCCATCAGCGCCGTGCTAACCTAAGCAAATCGAAATCGAAAGATGAATACATCTCGGCTACTCTACAGAAAGAAATACCCTGTCCATGACAAGTAGTTTTTGGTGATGACGTACTTTTTCTTTAAAATCAGAAATTTCTTTCTAGGCTTCATGTCATTTGTGATCCAAGCCCTTACGCGTTACAACATGCCGCCTCATATTTACAACCTGTGCTTGTTTGGTGTGGCATAGCATTGAGGTGAGATCTAATCCACAAATGCAGAACACTGTGACTAATGTGTTATCGTGTCACTCAAGTTGTGAGCTAACCCATGTCACGACTATGACTTTGTCTATATCTGATCTTGTTCGTGGCCCTAATGCGCATGATAACATGTGCTAAAGGCTGTGGAGAGAGATTATTTTAAATCGGCGCGGTTTAGTGCGAGGCCGCTTTGTTAACGAAAAGGCGATAAAATGGAATTTTGAACTCGGTTCTCAGCAGGAAGCAATGGTACTATGGTTTTTGCAGATCGAATGATCATATTTACTGATTTGACGTCTATGACGGACACATCCGACGGTGTCAAAAAGCAACGCTGTACCTTAATGTTGTTATTTTAAACATAGTGCACACAAATATCTCCGTTTCTTAGCTCTTGTTGCAAGTATGTTTTTAAGGGGCCAGGCGTCAGGCTTGCCGCTCCGTCGGACCATCAATTTCGCGGATAAATGCCCATAGAGATTTATCCGCAAAACTGATGGTCCGACGGAGCAAGTGAATCAGATCGTCGAAGCCATGTTGCGCAGTGTGTGTGCGAATATGCCAAGGCGTTAAAGCTGCATTGATTAACTCATTAAGCTTTCATCTAACAACGCCGGCTAGGCTTTATGCGCCTTGTCGTAAATCTGTCGGCAAATATCCAAAAGTCCGATTGCGCTATCTCTACGATTGATAAAGAGGAAGGGCCATGCGGCTTGCCGTAACAAGCCTTCACAATTCAAAAGCAAGGCGAGGTGTTTATGTCTTAATGAAACAAAAACGCGTGGGTGATAAAATTGCTGAAAGCTAAGATATTCGAACAGAATATTCGACCAAACAAAAAAAAGGTATAAGATGAAATCTAATGAGCACAAATGCTAAAACTTCTCCTTCAAACGGTACTGCTGCTTTCTTTTTTACCAAACTGCGCCCGTGCTTCAATAAAATTATTACGAAGAGGCTCAGTGTATAACCTTTCAATGAGATAAGTGTGGAAGCGCTACCACTAGGCTATGCGCAGGCAGGATGAGTTAACGAGATATACTTAGATTTTAGGCTAGAGTTGCCATTGTATTCGTGTTGGAGGATTAGTGTCGGGTAACTCGCTTGCCGAGCGTTGCAACTACGAGCTTAAGGCTCGTGAATCTAACGATAGGAACGACCCAAAGAAGTCTGAGCTGCAGCACCTAGTCATGTCTTGACAAAATTAGACAAGGTCGTCGGCGGCTCGAGCTGATAGTTTATGCTATGTGTTTGACAGCCACTGGTAGTAGGCGACCACATAGCATAGAGAACTCATGCCTGATCTTGTCCACGACGGGATGCCCACAGCCCTGTATGTCTTTGTTCCTTCAAGACTACATAGACGGGCTCGGCGAGGGTCGTCATGTCGCATTCCTGTCGACACACTTCATCGACGTCTAAATTGACGTCCAGCAAAGATTATCGCTCATCACAGCCTCAAAAAGAAACGAGTGACGCTCGATACGTTTCAGAAGGATAGCGCCTCACATCTCTTGACCTTCGGTTCACTTTTTTACTAAGGACATATAGCGACCACTGTCCGACTAGCATTTTTGCTGCATGTCGGTGATGGCATGGCTTGCGTTAAATTAAGACAGCATGGGAAAGTGGGCGCAGCGTAACACAAAAGTCATTGAGCGGTGCTGGAAGAAGTCAGCACTCGCTGCATACCGTGAGCGACTTGGTTGACAATCTGCCATGACATTGATAGCCAAAAAACCTTTATGCAAGCGGCATTGTACATTGTCCATAACGCGGAGAGTTGAACAGCGTTTGCTACAAGTTGTGCAAAGTCTAGCTGAGTGTAGGTGGAAATACAGGGACGCGACCCAGACGATGCACATGGGTCAACACGCATCTCGCTGAGCAACGTTCGTCGAAAAAGTACTCGCTGTACTTTGTCTTGGTATTGTCGAGAAGAGGCTGAGGCATATGCTGCACTGCACTACTGATGCACGTGGATTAGCACGTAATTCACTAATCGTGGATAGTGGTTGCTGTATGCTCGACGTTATATAGGCCAAAAAATCGGAGGCGCTGCTTCATCGATACACGAAAAGCGACACGTCACCTATTATATATTTAGAATCCTATATAGCCTGTGCGCGACTCATATATGACCGCCTGCATCTAGACCATACCCATCGTACAGCTGATCACTTTCTCTCTTTTGGAATGGAGTTTGTGGAAGAATCTTGATGTTTTGATTGTAATTGCCCGGCGTCACAGGATTGACCTTGACTGGGCACGCCTTTCGACGTGGTTGTCACCACGACCTGGCGGGTCGGTCAGCTATTGTTTGTAGCAAGACTTCCAGCACGATGAATCACTTGCGTACGCGATGCAAGAGCCGGTCGGGTCTCATGGTGACCCGACATTCCAGTACAAGCCTCGATCACGTGTTCCCGGTCGAGGCACTCTCCAATGAAGCTTGCGCATGTTAATTCAGCCGCAATGCAGCTCCCGTCGCCACATTGCATGTTTCTCTTAGTTGAAAGCTTTTCCTACATGCTGTGCGCCAATTGACGCATGACTTTAGTAGACAGCTTCGCTAACTCGCACATCGACTTCTGTTTGACATTATCAGCAGCTCCAGTGAGTGAAGTTACTGCACCATGCGCTTACGCGAGTGTTCCGCCGAGTAATAAAATTTATGATGTGAGCATGGCTGACGTTGTTCCACGAGTACGTCTCACTTACATCGGGTTAAGCGCCATTTGTCGACATCGTGTTGTATTGAACGTCTTTCTATCCCGAATTCTGCGACCTGTTCAGAAAATGGAGGTTAAAACTCTGTCGTTTGAAACGCAAGTACACTGAAGAGCTACCTTGCCCAAATACGTGCAAAGTCGCGCATCATTCGGCCAGCGACACAGACCAGGTTCATCCGATTGTGTTGCATGAGATTAGAGCCCTTAAAACCTGAAAATTTCACAAACTCTATAAGTCTTTACAATTGTTTTCTATTGCTGAACAACCACTGCTTTTTTATACTTGATTATTGCTGGACTTGCAATGGATCTATCAAGCAAGTGTATCAATCTGCGAATTTAGATAGCGTTAACAGCTGTAGAGAATAGCAAGAAAGTTAATTCACTAGCGCTGACGACGATGGCATCACGTCGAGTAGACTAAAAGCAGCATTTCGCAATCAATAATAAGAATTATTGAATATATCGTGCTCACAAAGGTGGCAAATACTTTAGCCACCTAATATGTATGGTTGATGGCGTGAATAGTTTTGTGCGGCTGCCCATGCGTCCTCTAGGCCTTGCCCTCTCGATTTGCAAGACTTTGCACTCCCATGTTACCTTCTAGTTTGAACACTTATAATCTTGCGCGAGCTTTTTGGTCCATCATCTTACGCATGTGGACAACCGTTTCATCATCTTACGCATCTGGTCAACCGTTTCTACAGCCCGTAACTGGAACTTGGTTGTACTCGGAGCATCACTACGAAAGAAAAATATGTAGAAAGATGAGCGGTATGAAATCGAAGACTTGTGACATGCGTCTGAGTAAGTCATTCTTCACTCGCTCTGGACCGACTACGAGAGTCGACTATTAAAAAACTTACACTGTTGCCTGCAATCCTTGTACTGCGGGTGATTCACACTACCTTCGCTGCTTATGTCTACGTAGAAACTACCAATCAATCCAGTGTTCTCAACAAGCCGACTTCCTGAGAAGCTAAAGAGAAGTCCGTCCCTTAGAGGTTGATAAAGCATAACGATTTGCTTATTTGCGTGCGCTATGCGGCATACGTTTTATTTTTTAAATCGAAAGCGACTCCGAACGCCGAACGAAACGTGCTTTTTTGGCTGATACCTTAACCAGATCTTTTGCACGATCACGGGCCATTAAAAACTCTATCTAATTCAAACCACCAGAAGTCTGACAAACAAGCAACTGCCTCGACAACAACTGTACATTGTACATAGTACATTAGATAGAATTGACAAGTAGATAAGAAGTGGTCGTACCATATAATTTACTTCTGATCGTAAGTGATATTCAATAAGAACAACAACGATTACGAGACTAATGGGTGCTACAATGGTTGGTGGTATGTGTGATATACGTCATAATAAGATGGGCTTAACGCTTATCAGTAGAAATCGATAGCTAAATATAATATTTCCCCACGCTGAGTTAGCTTTCCCGGGATACAAAAGCTTACTAAACATTGATTTACAAGTATTAAAGTCAGGCATATAGCAATCTTCTCGTTCCAAATGTAGTTAGAAGGTGAAAGATTTGACCCCACGCTTCCTCCAAGCATATAGCTACGGCAGCTTTGCTGCGTCTGAAAATGCTTAAAGTCAATCTACTCGGAGCTAATATTCGGTGATAATGGAGCATTAAGCTCTTCTTTTACGAGGCACAGAAGATGAACATCAAGCCTTAGATTATTCGTTTGTCGCTTGTTCCAGAGTTACATCAACCACACCAATTGATGGTATTATATATTGTGTGGCATAAGTCATAATCTTGCAAGCATCAACATGAAGGCAGTAGAGCTAGACTATTAGCAGAACTACGATTGCTGATCGAATGGCCACAGCTTCGTGCGACCAATAGAAATTCATGCCGGATTGTACTTGTATGATATATATTTCATAGAGGGATCGATAATTAAAAGCGTTCAGCTTATAATTGAGAGCGTAAGAGCTATATTAAGTCTTGGTACTGAGATGAAAGCTGAAAATAAAGACAGGTAGATAGCAATCTACAAATTGTATTATCTTCAAGTAAGAAACAAAGGTCGCGGATCTGAGCTTACGCTTGCCCTTATTGGTAGCAGCCGCTGTCCCGCTAAAGCTCATAACACTTATCTTTTAAGCTGTTAAAATTGATCACTCACTAGACCTTGTTGAAAATAACAAAGTATGCTCACTTGCCTCAGGGAATGCAAGACGAACAAAAAACCGACAGTCTTGATTGATCTCGAGGAGGTTCAGCACTTGATTGCACAAGGACCCGACTCGGTCTGTGGTTACGAGAATGCTCTGTTGGACCACCTTTAATTTTTAGTGTAGAGAAAAGAATCATCTCTATCGACGACGCTCTGCCTGAGCTGGATGCCTTACCCAAGCAAAGCCCGCTCACGGTGAGCGTGAGGACCTTATAAGTGAAGAAAACGAAAGTTTTTTACTAGAGAGGACAAAAATGACCATAAGTTTGCATTGTTGCAGATGGAAGATCTTGACGCTCTGTGGAAGAGCACGCAATGGTACTCACGTGCAATGTCTCAGTTAACGCAGCGCATTTTACTTAGATTGGGCTGAAGCGTTAGCTTACGCAAAAATGAATTGCAACTACGCATTCCGTGCACGATCACGCTTGCGATTTGTTAAGGCAGGAAGAAAGAAGTCGACTTTGTCCAAACTTTGCTGACCGTTGTTATGCACGGACTGCCGCGGACGCGACCCAATCCGTGCACACTCTACAAATTAAGGACGCCGTGGAAATATTTACAAAGGCCAAGTTGAAACTCTTAGGTACAACGGGCAGAGAGAGTGCAGATCCAAATACTATACGTATCTGTCAATGCTTATCATGATGGTACTCACATATGACGGCCGACCAGTCATCAGGAAAATTGTGGGGAGACTTCAATTTAATTGACGCTGATAGGTCTTCTCGAAACGCGTATGCTAAGTCAATCCTTGGGGCGAAATGAGAGGCTGACAGAGCTTAGCCCAGAAGACACCCGTACTCTATATCACAGCTGAGCGTGCAAGCATTGATAGTTGTTAAGGCAACTGCAAAATTCTCTAGCCAACCATGGTCTGTTCTAGGCACTGAATAATTGCGTATGCCTCATCTTTGTCAAGCTCTTAGTCGGGTGCTGGGGCTCTATGAGCTAAGTAGCGTGACATTATCACAGTCCGCTTAGCGATACGAACAAGGACCATTGTATCTTGTATCAAGATAAATCTAGGTATCAATTTGCTCAGCTTGGATAGCGTCGAATGATGATAGGTCTTTGACCTAGATGCGAGGTATGAGCTTATCTGGGTATGACGCGGTCAAAGAGCCACCAAATCTAGATTGGATCAAAATAAAAACTTCGGTGACCACTCGCTTTGTCCAGCTTAGCTTTGGTAGCCCAACTCTGCCGAATAAGCCCTATGTGCGCATACACAAAATCGAGCCATTCAAGTGTGATGTCAGAAATGGAAACGGATGGTGTCGAGGTAATAAGTGCGGGATGTGGAGCGGCACATTGATTATGGATTGCTCGTGAGAAGCTGCATTTACCGTTTTACGAGGTCACAAGTTGTTTGGGTTTTCAAGCTCGCCCTTATCGCGTCGCTTGCATAGAATCTCGTTCAAAACCAAGTGAAAGTATATCTCGCCGTATTTAAAACGTCTTCCAAGAACGAACTGATGTAGTGTAGCATCCATTGTTGTAGCGGCTTTTCAAGAACAACAACAAGCAAGGTAAAGGGCCAAGTTTAAGATAACACCAATGTCTGAGCGACTAGAAGACACCACGCGCTAGCCGAGACCAAGACTGACATCGTCGCAAGAGATCATGTCAAGGAGCTTGACAACTTGTAGTCAGTAAAGCGCTGGCCGAAGGCCGAACGACTGAAGATACTTGCTCCAGGGGCAGCCTTGGTTTTATTGAGACTGACCAGCACACACTCGGTTCTATTGAGCTTCTCACTCGACCCTCGTCAACAAGCTTGAGCAGTGGCCAAATTTTGTCACAAAGATTGTTGTGGAGTTTTGAGTCCTCAGCGAAGAAGATGCGGGTCACCGTGAACTAGTTGTTAAAACAGATCGTAAAGTCTTCGTCTTGTCGTAACAAGCGTCCTGGGGGCTCAATCACGAGAAATGACAACAACAATGAGAAAAGATCCTTGTTCCTGACTTTGTGCGTTGGCTCGATGACTTCTTGTACATGACAGGCGCACTTGTAGTCGAGTATACAGGAGCTAAACCCGGCGTGAGTATTCGCCCCAATACTCTATCCGGTTGAGCTGTAGGTCCACATAGTTTGGTCTTTAACCTTCTCAAAATCGAGAAATACTGCGTAGCCGTTGTTGCCCCGCTCCGTCGCCACATACAAAAGATCCGACAGAGACCGAACGTGGGTTAACAAGTGTGAACCCGAAACAAAAGCACTTTTGACCAAGCCACTCATAAATGCGATTGGCCAGGAGTTCTCGAATTTGCGCGCTATTTCTCATTATGCTGGCGAGAAAAATGTTCGCCGTGAGCAAGCTGAAAACAGCTAAGCGGTGGGTGCTAAGCGAACATCCTGCAATCAGGACGCTCGCCGTGATAGGAGATTTCGTCTGGAGCTATACCTAAGGAGATGGTCTGTTTGAGTGTGTTGATACGGCCCCCATCGTCTCCTCACTTAAGTCGGGTCTGTACTCACTCGACCACCCGCAAGATCCCGAATCACATCGGATGTCTAAGTTGACCAACGTCTCTGTCATTGAAGCTTGGATGTCATAAGCTATGTCTTAGTTGTGCGCACAAATCGTCGTAACAAGTTTGCAGCGCAGTCTGAAACTTAATGTCCAATGCTTTTTTGCCGTCTTGTCAATACTGCGTTTTAGCCGCGTTACGAGTCTTGAGCGCTTAACCAATTGCTGTCTACTGCTGGTCTCTTAAACTCTTGCACTCACGGGCATCAAAGACGGACAGCAGATATGCACACTACAATCTAATGATGTTTAAGCCTCATTGAGGAGTAGAAATTGGTCATTTTCAACCAATCCTATCACTGTATACTCAGCAACAGATGAAGGTCCTCAACGTAGCGGAGAAGCCATCTGTGGCCAAAGAAATTGCTCACATTTTATCATCGGGTCAATCGCAGCGAGTGTGTTGTGCGTGACGTGCCCATTTCTCCTTTGTACAATCTCTCTAATGCCGTCTGTGTCACCAGCGTGCTGGATTTTCCAAGTACAATGCGCTTTTCGAGTTTCCGTACCAGATCCGAGGCCAGCAATTGCAAATGGTCGTCACCTCTGTCATAGGCCACATCATGGAACTGGACTTTGAAGCAAGTATCCGATGCTGGAACTCTTGCGATCCTGTCGAGCTTTTTACAGCGCCAGTAAGCAAACGGATACGCAGCGACGAGACCCAAAAGGAAATTGAAAAGACGCTCCAGAAGGAGGCCAGATACTGTCAGGTACGTCTACTGACCGAAAGTGGTGGTTGCGGTAATGATTCTAACGGTTTGGCTGCTGACTAGTGGCTCATTCTCTGGTTGGATTGCGATCGAGAGGGTGAGAACATTGCGTACGAGGTCAAGAGCATTTGTGAAAAGGCCAACAGGAAGCTACGTGTGTTTCGTGCTCGATTCTCAGCACTTATCCCTCGTGATATCACTCATGCAGTGCAAAACCTATCGGCACCTGACGAGAAACTTTCACTGGCAGTCGATGCTCGGTCAGAGATTGATTTGCGAATTGGTGCCGCATTTACTAGATTCCAAACAATGCGTATCAAGAGCAAGTTTCCAGCATTAAATCAAGAGAAGAAGGTCATAAGCTATGGACCGTGTCAATTCCCAACGCTTGGCTTTGTGGTGGAACGGTATCTCACGATTCAAAACTTTGAACGAGAAGCATTTTACCACATTAGCGTTACACACCAGCAAATGGAACAACCCGAGGCACCCACCACAACATTTAAATGGAAACGTGGCCATCTTTTCGACCGCTTGGCGTGTTTGTGTATCTATGAGTGCCTCATGGAGAGCCAAACAGCAACAATCGAGTTAGTTGACAAGCGACCTTCTTGGAAAAGAAAGCCATTGCCGCTCACGACCGTAGAGCTACAAAAGCGAGCTTCACGCTGGTTACGGATTTCGTCAGAGATCACGATGAAAGCGGCCGAAAGTTTGTACAACAAGGGGTTTATTAGCTACCCACGTACCGAGACCAGCAAATTTAAGGAAGGGACAGACTTGATGGGGTTGATTAAACTTCACGAAAATCATCAACAATGGGGAAACTACGTGACTCAACAGCTGCTAAATGGAGGGAAGTATGAGGCTCCGCGCCACGGGAACTCTGATGACCAAGCTCATCCTCCGATTCATCCAACAAAATGTGTTGATGGCAATACGCTATCAGATTCTAATGAAAGAAAAGTGTACGAATTTGTCGCTCTCCACTTTCTAGCGTGTTGTAGTCGCGATGCTAAAGGAAGCCAGACAAATGTCGTCATGAAGTTACTTGGTGAGAGCTTCACAGCATCGGGACTAATGGTGGAGGAACGAAATTACTTAGAGATTTACAAGTATGAAAAATGGAATGCGTCTGCGATCCCTGTGTATCGACGAGGTGATGTCTTTCGTCCGTCGACAGTCGTGATGCTTACAGGAGAAACGAATCCACCACCGCTGCTATCGGAAGCTGATTTGATCGCAAAGATGGATTCGAATGGCATTGGAACCGATGCTACGATCGCTGAGCACATCAAGACCATTTTAAAGCGCGAATACGCAATTAAAGTGAACAACAACACCCAATTTCAGCCCACAACACTTGGGTTGGCTCTCGTTTTATCATATGAACACATGGGTCTTGAATTGGCCAAACCAGTTCTTCGTGCTGCGGTGAGTTAAGTAGAAGTAAAGTCTCCCGTTTCGGAGTTTAATCACCTGCTGTTGCTTGATCGTTGCAGATGGAAAAAGACTGCAAAGCCATTTCACTGGGGCAGAAAGCCCTCCGCCAAGTAGTCGATTCATGCATGGATCAGGTTTGATAAATTTGAGCACTCTATTTCCAACGTGTCCTCATCGTTGGATGTCTTGTAATTACCTTTGTCAGATGAAGAGCATTTTCGTACAAGTCACACGCAGCGCTTCTATGCTTGACCAAACGTTCTCGGAGCAATTCGGTCAATCGATTATCGGCGCTCTGGAAACTCACAGAGCGAGACCTCGCAACGAAAATCAACAGCCCCAACGCGCAGAAGCGAGACCTCATTGCTTGAATCTGGACAGTGTATCAAATCGAGGATCTGTGGATGCGAATCAAGTTCAACAGCGTAGGCGGCTATCAGACCAGAGCCAACAACCACCTTGTGGTCCGAGTCCTGCCTCAAACGTCCCTCGGTGTGCAGACCATAACTTGCCTTGCGCTAAAAGAGAAGTGACTCGTGATGGCCCCAATACTGGACGATTGTTTTACGTCTGTCCGTTGCCACAAGGGGAACAATGCAACTTTTTTGCTTGGGTATCAGACTCGAACGTGAGTAGTAGTGTCGTTGTCAAGTGCTCTGGTCACAATGAACCTTGTGTCGAGAGGACAGTCAAGAAGAACGGACCAAACAAAGGCCGGCAGTTTTTTACGTGTCGATGCAGTCAAATGGACAATAGCTGCGGCTTCTTCTTGTGGAAAGAGGAAGCACCAGAAACACCCGGTACCACCACGTCGCTAGCAGCATTGAGTGTCGCTGAAGTCTCAAATGTGCCCAAGTGTTCGGGACATGATGTGGCTTGCGTCCTGCGCATAACCCGAAAGGCGGGTCGAAACCAAAACCGCGAGTTTTATTCGTGCAGCTACCAAGGAGTGGATAGCTGCGGCTTTTTCGAGTGGAAGGACGAGCATCGCTCAACAGCTTCTTCATTACCACTTTTTGCAGGTGGCGAAGCAGATAACGCGACAATGGTGTGCGAATGTGGATTGCCAAGCATCTTGCTCACGTGCAAGAGCGGAACAAACAAAGGTCGGACGTTCTTTAAATGTCCAAACCCCCAGGAAAACCAGTGCAATTTCTTCCAATGGGGGTCTTGATACATTAATACTACCAGTTTTATAAGTCGGAAGAAGCTCCTGGAAAGTTTACAGGGTCAAGCTTTTCCATCATAGCTGCTACAACTGGCATCATTGCTCCCATCCCTCGCGTGTCGAGGTGTCTTCGTCTATTCTCTATAAAAGCAAATGCCCCCAGCATGGCCACTTCGTTGTCTTCCTCGTTCGTCATACGCTTAGCACAGAGCACGAGATCCTCTACAGCATTCATATTGTCAGTAAACTGGGATTCTTGCCTGAGCGCCAAATACGCAGACAACTGCTCCATGGGGTTTTTGAGAACCAATATTTGCTTCATTGTGTCAATTCGCTGCTGCATCTCGCTTCTCTCTTTCTGCATCCTTTTTTCAGCAGTTAAAAAGCGCTGCAAATAGTGCTGCCGCTTCAAATCATCCGACTCGGGGGTAAATGACTCGCTATGGCCCTTTCCATGGTCTTCTTCCACTGGACGGTACAGCTGCTCGCCAAACAGCGTGTCAGGTTGATTCGTCTCAAGGACATGGTTTGGCTCCTGCACCTCTACTTGCGCAGGCCCATCCACTTCCAGGTCAATGTCGTATGCGAGAATTGGACCGCCACCCGACAGAAACGTTTCCATTGACGGCGACTTTACTGGAGCCTTTTAATAGTAGTACTACTATTGAAACAGTTTTAATAGTACTACTACGAAGTAGTATTATTCACGCTATTTCTTCGGTTTTGATCACCTTCCGTTCGTTATGAAGTTGTGAGGAATGTCGACAGCCAGCATGACCGTGAGCCGGTAGATATGCAGCTCGCAGGGTCCACGAAGATACTCTATGTCCGGCGACGGAACTACATACATAAAATTGAGCGTTTAAAGTGCTGAAAATTGTGCGCCGTATAATTTGAAAACTGGTTAAACCGACGATCATCTCATTTTAGAAGCACAACACAAAGATCCACTTGATCTATACGTAATATGTTTAATAAAATGCTCGAGATGTCGAGAGGCAAAAGAGACGTAACAAACTCGCGCCTCAAGGTTCTGGTTGTTTTGACGCGATAAACTGATACGCTAACTTATCGTCCTCTGACACTCAGCAGTATATATAACACAAGCCGGCAGCTTGTACAGGAGTGTTTATCGCAAAACATTGGTCTCCCGGGCAGACGCGCTAGTCTTGACATTGCTGAGCCTGCTATGCCTGGGCGATTTCGAAGAGCATCCAGTATCCCGCAGAAAGGCCTTTTTCGAAAGACTTATGAGGCGCGGTCCCCCACCGGCAATTATAAAACGAAAGCCATCAACCATATTTCAACAGCCAAATGTTATTGGTGATTGTAATGGGTATAAACAACGTGCGCGAAGATATACGAACTTCCAGGGATGAATGTGTGCAGAGTTTAAACTGTTTTATTGTAAGTTCATGGAGTTTAAGCCTGCCTCAATTTTTGATAATTACTCCCTCAAAGTAACTCTGCATCAAAATTTTTACTACCGTTTGAAAGTTCCTCAGCATGCAAAACGGTATAAGTATTCTACAACCGATCATTTGTTTGATACTTTTTACGACGGAAAGCTAGCTTTCAGAAAGTTTGGCTTTGTGTAACACTAAGACCTTTATAGAAGAGGGAGAGTGCAATCTGTTACTCTCTTACTTTTATACGAAAAATCGGTTTTGTTACTAATGATGCCAATCGGTCAAGCCAATAAACTATGCTGCAAAATGTTTTTCCAGGTTTTGAAGAATGCGTCTCTACTATAATCGGCCTACAACAAAATCTTCGCCTACACTGTAAGAAGCAAGCCTTAGGAGTTTTCCAGCAAGAAGACTCACAGGCAAGTAAAACTTACAAGAATTTTCCACGCCAGGGCATGCTTCTATCAATCTCCCTCCCCCGACGGTCTACAGACACCGTAAACTTTAAGCGATGTAAATGAGGACGAGCGGTGCGGGCATTATGGTCTGATTCTTCGTTAACTCAGGCTGCAAAGAAAAACATCAAATTAACAACAGTGCTGTAAAAACAACCTCATTGTTTCTTCTTACGCCAATACGATACTCTTATCATTCGACTCACCGGCCATTCGAACGGGTAGCGCAATTCATTCGTCCAGGGGCCGGCCAAGACTCGGTCTCCAAATCACGAATTTTGGATACCGGAAAAATAAGGGCAAAACCGAGATTGACAATTCCTCATTTGATCTAGTGTCTGAAGCTACTGGCGAAGTGGCAAAGGGTACTTGCTGCTGGCCACAGATGCAAGGCTTCGCCCCGTGAGAGGAACACTCAGTATCCAAACAACAGGTCCATCAAGGAGGATATGAACGGTAAACCCGAGCGGTTTATGCACAACTAGATTGTAAGGATCTACGAGACTTCCAGTGGCTATGTGCGGCGGTTATGTGCTTGAATGGAGCATCTCACTAAGTCTTGCTAAAGCGGTACTCACCGCCGAAAGAAGCTAGAGGAAAAGAGGGTTTTATCCCCTTGTAAAAGTTCTGTCTTTTGCACGGTTCAGCTGGACCCCAATTTTGAAACATATTAGGGTGAAAAGACCAAACTTTAATCCTTGTGAACAAAATATTGGGTGTCCGTGAGTTTGAAGCATAATTTCTCACTGAGCGGGTTAAAGATCAAGAATGCCTCGTTGCTTGCATAATCTAAAGCAAGACACTGAAAACGTAAGTTCTAAGCGCGGGTCTTACAGTACTCCTTTCTTCAAAGCGCCCATTCTAGATCGCAACAGCCTTCGACAAGTCTTGTCGGAGTCGATACAGTGATTTGCATGAGTTCCGGAAAGCAGAAGAGTAATTGTTTGGTAGCTACAACTAAGTAGTAATATTCATGTGCTGCTTACCGCATCAGATGTTTCAGGCGCCCGTGGAAGATTCTGTTCCTTGTAGCCCACTCCATGTGACAGTGGCAACGGAAGTAGCGATCGGTGAGCGCTAGAAATGGACGCTTCCGTCTCAGCTTTTCGCCATTCCCATGAGAGCAGCAGCTCCTGCGTGACAAATTCTCCCGTTTGGGATTGCTTTTGGACTCGGCTTCAGCGGCGAGACTGCAATTTTTTCGAGATTACCCCATACCTCTGGGAGTCTGAGGAAGAAACTGAAAAATTCGTACTTAAAGCGGCGATCTTCATGGTTGAATCGACCGCCGCGGGTCTCAGCGCAAGTTCTCCGAACTGCATCGAAAGGTCGCTTCCCTTCGTAGTAAGCTCAAAGCTTTCTTGGCCGCTGAAAACGTACAGTCTTATCGGTAAAACCGTGAGTGTCCAGCCTTATACGAAAAAACGTATAGCTTATAAAAATTAGCTTTTTAATCTTGTTACCAATACGGTGGTGACTATGGACGCTGTATGATTATGCGTACTCACCTTACCACTTTGTCGGATGCAAAAGCAACGCCTTAATGTAGTACAAAAGACCATCTTCTTCTGAGCCAAAAAAAGCTTGTTCCTCGAGCGTATATTTTTTGCTGCGATTTAATTTTGCGATACAAAAGCTGACTGAGTATACGAGTTTTTTTAGCTCCCCTCCAAAATCATGCAAGGCTTGGATTCTTGAGAGCGTCATTACGCTTCACGTAAACTAATTTAAAAAAAATCAAAATCACAAGCATACTTGCCATAGTTGGGCCTTTGACTCCGATATGCTCTGCCAGTATGACTATTCGTTTTCTACACAAGGTACTAGGCTTATAATTGACGGAAGTGTCGCTCAAAAATGCACTTCACGTGGAAGTGGCGCTTGCCCATTAATTTGAGGAGAGATGCAGATGAACGATATTTTGGCATCATGCGATGCACTGAAAAATTGGTCGCTCATGACTGACGTCTGGTGGATGCAGCCTAGGAGCTGGTAAAACGTAACGCCAACAACTTCGACTATTTATGCCAAAATATCCACTGAATACCGCAGCTCTAAGATCTAAAGGTGTTGTTTGATCGAATCTCGAGCCCTGGGCTCGTAGTGCAATCGATCAACCAGCCGGTCACTCCATAAGCTCTTATCGAAGTATAGATTGTGGCATAATTATTTTAAGCCTAAAGGTCTGACCAGCTTCGAGCCTAAGCCTTCGTATGACCCAGTGTCAGCGCTTTCGTCTTCATCTGGCCCAAAACATAGTACGGCTTCACCAAGCTTACATAGAACACGTAGTGTACTTACAAGTATTCTATGCGCCAATCTCTATTGAATATACCTTAAAGTGATCCAATGAAGCGCAAGCGCACTTCAGTCTTAGAAACATCATAGAGATAGAAATTTGGCTGGTAGTAAATTCAAATCTTCTATTTAACATGCTAAGTTGTTTCTTTCCTTCCGATCAGACTGGTTAGTCTAAATATCTTGGCTTTTAGCCATTTTGTCTTTTACGGCTTTCGAAAAATGAAATTCGACACAAAGTCTTCAAACTGCTGTAACATTGTAAAAGGGCTAGTATCAGCGAACCACTTGGCTATACCCTTTTCCATCAAGCCCAGAGCCACACTGTGGTCATTTTAACGGAGCGTGTAATCTCGCTAGCTCACTTACGAGTAAAAGCTTATAGCTCGTTGTGGAATTACGGTACCATTTAACGCAAGCCTTACGAGCGGGAGCATACTGCTCCATAACTTGGCGTACGCGCGCACCTACTTCGCAACGTCTTCTCGACGGCACAATTTACTTGCTCTGCATGAACATCTGTTTGCTGAGGGTTCGTCGCGGACATGTCCAGCCTGGTGCTAATGACCCAATCAAAATTTTCAAAAAGGAGAAGATGGTCCAACACCATCGAGAGTTCGTGCTATCAAAAGTAAGATTGAAAAACAGCGCTACTGAAATTACACAATTGACCGCTTACAGCATGCTATCAAATGAGCCAAATTTCGCAATTGATTCGCAAAGATCACGATAACAGTGTTACCCGCTGGTGTCATTAGCAGGCCGAGCACAAATTCCCAGCAAATGGGCTTCTGACAACGCAATAGCACCGACAATCTTGTCGATGGTGCTGCCGCATTTGGCAAAAATCTCTTTCGTTGGTACACCTCACACGTGCATACATATGTGCAGACTCATTTGTGCAGCTTGGGTGGGTGTATAAGGTGACCGCTATGTGGTGCTTCATATAGGAGGCGATGCATTTGACTTTTGTCGTGAGTAACACTACTCCCTCCTCTCAGCGATGTAACACAATGAGACTTCCATTTTGAAGCGATGAAACGATGTAACCTTACGCTTTACCGCGCCGACATTTTCTTGTACAAGTCGTTGAGTCTATCGCGAGTCGATGTGGGATCTTCGATAGAAAACTTCGTTTTAATCCCTGTCGAAAACGACCATAGTGTGCAATGAACTACATATCAAAGACCACCACGGTCATTGATATATACATATATGTGTGTTTTACTACCGCAATTTAGACCTTCCTTTAAATTTACTTGCTCGATCCATACAAGAGCAGGCCGCCTAATCACTTAATCGAAGCTTTGCAATCGACATCATCAACATTGACATCTTTTCCTGCAACATAGAATCCTACTTAAAGCCCTCGGTGAGCATTACTTCTGCATGCCTGACAAACTTGCTATTGAACAAATCATTCATCCCATGTAATGTAGGCCAACTCGTAGCCTAGCGAAAAATCATTTACAAGTTCATTAAGCTTGCCAGTCTATCTTCACGCAAAAGTTTCATTTTGCAAAGAATGACAGCCGTCTTGCCAATCGTTATGCGTAACTATTGCCGAAGTTGAAGACGAGTAGTCTTGACGGTCTTCAAGGAGATTGGAATACAAAATAGGCAGTGTAGACTTCACCAGTGTGTACGTTTTTGCAATAAATGTCGTGCCATGAGCAGAAAGGTCCATTTAGTAGCTCTCAGCTGTCAGTATCGAAGCGGTATTACTAGCTCATGATCCTCCTCAGTAAACACTTTTAACGTTAAGCAATGGTTTATTTAAAAGTGTAGAAAAGCAAAACTTAATGGTTTTATCTTACTTGGTAAAGCCATATTGGGCGCCCACCAAGGGCTTTTTTTTCAGCTAAAGTCGTGTTACCACACGTAATTGTTTCTAGTCAGTCGGACAGAGGCTTTCCAAGACCTGCATAACCAAGACCTTACTTGTGCATAAGTTAACAAGTTCCAACCACTTTTACAAGTCGTTTCAAAGCCATGGAGAAGGTTTCTTTTAAATCCTTTCACTCTAACGGGGTCAAGGTCAGCCCCATACAGCTGCCGAGGAATTTTATAAGTGTCGCTGTTGGCTTAAGGATTAGTACCTTAACTGCTTGCCTGAGTGAGCTTTATGAAAAACCTCGTTTGAAACGGCCTTGACGAATACAATGTCAAAGAATGCGTGGTCATAAGCCTGAAATGGTCGTAACTAGGCAAATAAACGTCCTCGAGCCACATAATAGCGCTTGTAGCATTACTTACATAACATGCCGCTAAGTGAAATCCCCTATGTGGGGTCCGACTCGCCTATTCCAATTATATCATTTGCACTATTAAACGTGCACCAAACGTGATGTAAAAAATACGTCCATAGTTTGAAATAGAGGACTTGTTCGATTACCACTGCAATGTACAGCTCGTTGTTGGCATGAACTAGTCGACTCTTTTTGTTTAAATTTGAGGCGAAGAGTGTGTGGTTACGTCATGCTAATCACTCATTTGTATTCGGCCGATCAAATTAGTTGTGCATTGCGCATACTTTTGACCTCAGCCAATCTACCTAAATACACCTGCTAATGATTAATAGAGATTATTTACGTACCATGCTCTGCTTTGTCTTGACGCTTGCGGTGCCACGCGATTACCTCGCATATTCGTCCAGCCAGCAGTTTCTTCCGAGAAGCATCGCTTGCTTTGTCTTGACGCTTGCGGTGCCACGTGATTACCTCGCATAATCGTCCAGCCAGCAGTTTCTTCCGAGAAGCGTCGCTTGCTTCGACTCTACCACTGCTTAAGGCTATGCGCATATGTGGATTCCAGCAGCGCGAGCGTTGTATTGACGAGCTGTGCATACTTTCAATGCAGAATATCAGCTGACACCCCGGCGCAATTTCATGTTTTTCGGCCATGTCCTCAGCTTTTATATCCTCATCAAAGGATCGGCTTTGTCTGCATATCCAAAGCGGCAATACACCATTGTGGTGGCGTCACAATTAGGTGTGCAATTTTTGTCACCATTCAAAAGCACTCGCTGTTTGACAAGTTGCACTTTTGTAGATTTTAACATTTTCCGTCTAACGTTATCGGCCGAAACAGATACCATTAATTTGTAAAGCGTAATACCAGCATCACGACTAGGCGCAATGATGGCGTGCTCAAGTCTCGAGCACGCACGGTGTAATGCTTTGTTGTCTTTGTTTAAATAATATTAGTCAGACGGTGAGCTGCTCCATGAAATTTTGCTTTGATCCGAGCGATAAATCATACTTCTGCTGCATTGCTTTATATAGAAATTTAAGAGCCCGCTATTGCTGCGCTCATTTTTTAGTTGCAAGTCATCCGATGTTTTGGACGCGGCTGCGTGAATTTTTCTGCAGCAAGCTTCTGAATCTATATTTCGCCTATTATGAAAGATTAACTTTGCACTTCTCCTTACTCAACCGGATAATTAAACAAAATCGGTCGTCTATACTTTGCCGTCAAACGAGGAGCACGAATACAGCCCAATCAAGACGCCATTACGAGACTTGAAATTTTCTCCTGGGATCACACTGAGCTCCTTTGTATGCACAGCTGTTGTACCTAAGGCTGTACATGCTTATGCCATTGAACGGAGAAAAATCGAGCGACAAAACATCAATCGAGGTAAAACTTCTGTTATGATAGAAACAATAGATGTATTGTCACCAGCTTGTTTTTCTCTTGAAAATCACGAGTACTATGACGTCTTGTTTGGGGGTGGATACGACACTTTACCGCACCCGAATGGTGACCTAAGGGCTATTAAATTTGAAGCGGGGTTGGCGATTAACGGCTTAGCAGCTGATATCTCGCTGCTTCAGGGGCGTGCTTAAAGAGGCTCGACGAATGTGACCGAAGGTAGAGCAAAAGACCGCGGAGGACTGGACGATATTGTGGCAGAGTTTGTCGTATAGTTGTTACAGGCCTTCACGTCGCAAAAAGGCATATAGGCCATCACTTAAGCTTACTTTCGGGCTTTCGTCAGCTATTTAAATCTCGAAACTCCGTCAGAAATAGCTTGTAATGGATAACGCAGTCTATATATAGATATGGTCGGAGCCAGGAACCTGTCAGCTGTCTATTCCAGTCCCCAGCTCAATCCGGAAAGCAGCTGCCAATTTTCGACGCCACGCTGGTGGCGGTTTCTTTTGGAAGAAGAGTCGAGTGATGCTTCTGCTATCTCTAACATTCGTTGATGAGGCGTTTCGAGCATGACTTGCTGGCGGCGGGTTTTTGGAAGGCGAAGCCTTGCCACTGCATCCCAAGTATTTGTTTTGTTGATTTCAGCACTTACGATTTATGATGATCGACTGAAGGTGCAAGAAAGGGTCCTCCTGGTGTCAAATTGCATTGCTCCTCACATGGAGCAATTTCTTTAAGCTGCAAAGGAGCTTCGCAATCATGATTCCATGCCGCCCCGCGTTTTTACGATGGTGGTGTATTTGAGCAAGATAAAGCAACGATTGGGATCGCGCCTTTCTATTTGATACACTTTTAGCTGTAAGAAGGTATGGGCTGTCAGCGATTTTTTTAAGAATATACGAAATCATACAACCTTCTTCTATTATGTACAAGCATTTTCTCTCAGTGCATTAATTAAATATGTATCAAAGCTGAAAAGTCTGACAAAATCCGTTCTATTGCAATTTGATCAAGACTTCATTCAAGTAGCAGACCCTGGAAAGCGCTGCTATTAATATGTCTCGACGTCTATGGTAGCCAATAAAACACACGGAACCGATATCGTGATGTCTTCGTCCTTTAAAGTTTGCAAGGTTGTCGATATATCTATAAAGAAGAGCTATGGATGCATTACCTACCAGCTCACAGTTCTCAAAGAAAATTTGTCGCACGCACATGTAGTTCATGCACCTGGTAAACCCATGATACACGAAAACAAATTCGGGTCCTTCCCACGCACTTCGATGCATCTGACAGCAATATGGAACAATTTAAAAACACATTGTCGCTGGAGAATTAAGCTCGACGATGGATGTCCAGACGGCAGTTGATCGATCTCGTCTGGAACAGGATCGTGACGAGGTTAAGTTTTGGATTGGAACGCTTAATCTTGTCGAATCCTGATATCCATATACCTGGAGACCAGGGACATTACAGGTTCTTCTAGATAATACCAATTTGACTGCTGTTTTCATACGACCGATCTGCATTGTAACGTTAGTACATCAAATTACTAACTTTGATTGGTGTGGCAAGATGAGAGCTATATACCGGTCAAGGTTTTTCTAGCAGTCGAATTTATAAAGCGCCGAGCGCTTACTATGGGAGTTTTTATACCATTTGCTTAGGGATGTGGCAGCCCGATACCATTTGGCAGATCATTAGATAGACGTTTCAAGATCTTTCCGGTGCAAATTCCGAATGTCTTTCTGATGAACAAGATCGATCAGATAGTTTCCACGCTTGACATCAACGAACTAGGTTTGCAAATGAGTAATCGTCCCCATTGGGGGTTTATAGTTGAGTCCACATAACGATCCTTCTATTAACCGCTTTGGTATCATACATTACTATATTAAGGCCATAAGCCTGATAAATCAATATTTGATGCACACTAAGCAACCATGGCAGCCAACAATGGTATCAAAATAGCTACCGATTGAGTCATGAGCTAAAATTCGACTCTTTGGAGCAAACGTACGAAAAAAGTTTACGGCAATCGTAGATTAAACGGTAGAATGACAAGGAAATAGAAAAACAATCACAATTCGCTGTTGGGCTAGTCCGGCGATTGGTAATTATTGACTACTGACTCTTTCTAACACAATGCTTAGCTGATACCGAACGCTATACAGCGGTACTTGGAGAAGGTTCTGCTTATATGAAACAAAAGCAAAGTGGCTTTGCTTACGGGCGATAGATCCGGCATTCACTACCCTGGAATAAGACCCGCAAAGATTTGCACGATTCAGTATGTGCAGTACTTTTGCACGTCGAGAAGGTCTGTGACAGTGATACGGTTCTTCATCATTTCAAGTTTGTAAACCATTGCGTGTAGGGGTGAAAGCGCTCTACAGAAAAACACTGTCTGGATTTTGCCGGATAGTTGTCCACTACCATCTGGCCTCTTATTGCTTTCATTGCGCCAATGGCAAATCTCTTTTGGGACCGACTGTCTGCAAAAAGAAACCTGTTGCATATACAAAGCTTATACAACCGTTTGCTGACGGTTGAATAGGGTCTCTATTTAATCAAGACGATGTCTAGCTTCTATTCGGAATGATGCGTAAGTCGCTGCGACTTTATACCTAAAAGACAAATGTTTTGCCGTGTGTCGTTCGCTCTTCATGTGTCCAGACCAGATTACGGAGGCGATAGAATGTCAGAGCTCTGACATCTTGGGAAGCTTTGTGGCTTCATGACATTATTAAAGGAGCTATTGCCACACCGAAACAGCGGTTCTACGATGCAATAAAGAAGATAAAAGCTTTGTTCATCCTTGACCGGGCAAGGACATTACTGTTGGATTATAAAGTGTCGATCTATCGGTGCTTGGTATGCGACAAGTATGACATTCACATCTAGGCTACACTCAAAGCAGTTGACAGGCGCAAATGACACTCATGCATCGACAGCCAATCCGTAAAGCTTGATGAAATTAGTCTACACAAATTTAAGATTCAGTGGTCTTGGTCGTATATTCATCATTGACACTGAAATATTCGTTTTGATATTAACGCGACTGTCGAGGCATCGAATCGTCTCTGCTCTCAATCTCCGGTACTATTCATCTTCTCCAAAGTTTTGCAATCACTAAAATAAAAGCTTAGACATACTGTGCGCCAGCATGAAAAGGATACTTGAGATCTACACTTATACTATAAAGTGACATATGTTGAATTACAAAACAACAAACGGAAAGGTTTTCGCGCAAACAATAACATTTTCTACTTTTGCGAGTTTGAAACAGCTTATAAAAATTAGGCTCTAACCGTTATAAGGCTTTGTAAATTACAAAGGAATATACGCAACGGCGAATGAACTATCAAGAACGCAGACTGATGAAGACGTTAAACATTGCTCAGATTAGGTTTAATAACAAATATTTATGCTTGCAAAGGTGTAGAATACGATCAAAATTCATGATGGTTGGCGCCGTGACGAATGGGAGAGGAAGAAGTGACAGCTGCTTCCGTTGGCGGCGCTGGTGTATTATTTGTCGGTAACAGCTTTGGAAGCTTAAACGCCCACGTCGATTTTGGCTTTGGTTTGTTCTTGCGATACGCGGCCGACGTGGTAGCGCCCGCAGTCTCTGGATCAGTCTCATATTCACTCGAATAATCGGGGCTCGTGTCGATAGTCCTGGTAGTATCAGGATAATTGTCAACTTCTTCTTCATACTCACTGTACACGTCATTTTCCAATTCACTCTGGTCTTCGCGGTCGCTGATGCAATCATTGCCTTTAATCGTATCCTTGGTTGGTACGTCCCAGCTCACCTTGCCCGACTCGTGGGCGTAATAATAGGTACCAGGGTACCCCCGACTCTCATGCTTTGTCCACCCCGGTGGCAACTTCTCAGCGTCGCACTCATCGGATGATTCAGCTGAAAGCGTGTCTTCGCCCGAAGATCGGTCGCTACCTCGGCGTTTTGGTGCCGACGCGAGCCTTTTCAAATTTGATCGGGACGTGATTCTCTTTCTCGACATATCGTCCTCATAATTAGCCTGCTTTTCCGAAGACATCGTTCTCTTTTTCTTTGCCTTCCACATGGCAAGAACATCCGACACATTTTCTAACTCAGGTTCTTCCTCTTTCATTTTCCTCCTCGGTTCTCTTTTCGGCTCATTCTTCAGTATTTTGTCCCTCACTTTTGTCTTTGGTTCGTCCTTCACCTTACTCTTCACTCTCTCGCGCGGTACTTCTTGTGCTTTATCAATTAGCTTCTCCTTCGGCTGATCCTGATTACATTGTCTCCTGCGTCTAATGGCTGCAAGCGTCTCCACTTTCTCATCGGGCTCGACAAATTTGGTGTTATCGCGCCTGGACACGGCGCGTTGCATCACCTGCGCAAAGCCTTTTCGAACATTAACTGGTTCCGGCTTTTGCTGGCTCAGTTTTTCTTGCAATTTCACCAGTACGTCCTCCATCCCTTCCAAGAGAGCCAGCATAGTGTCAGCTGTATCATCTAGATCATCCACCTCCACTTCTGGAAGCTCATCGGTATTGCCGCTCTGCACCGCTCGCATCTTTTGCAGTAGATTCTTCGCCTTGACACGTAGATTGCGCTGGTTCTCACCTTCCTTCTGCTGAATCATCTCGAGCCGCGAGACTCGACTCTCTGCGTCCTGCATTTCTTGGACCATTGCCATGAATTCTTCATCTTTTTTCACACTAAACCGGTGATTCCGAATCGCATTAATCCACTTTTCCGCCTCTCCTCCATTCTTCGGATCCAAGTACAAGGGTCGCATCTTTGTCACGTCGCCCGTGGCAACCTGCTCAGGTGTCGGCCGCGGTAGTTTTCCGGATACTCGAAAGCAATCGGGACCTCCTCCAATTGCACGCTGCAAGCAATCAGCGTTGCGCTTTATGTCGGTCAGATACTCCAGGTCGATAACCCCTCGCGGTTTCTCATCGTCCTTCGTGTTGTAGTACAAGAGATACGTCAATGGCTTTATGACAAAAAAATACTCGTTCCACGCGCCGGGCTCGTTGTCCGCCTGCTTGCGTAGGTATCCGCTGAGTGTGGCCTTCGCCGACAAGGTCCTTGCTGCGCCTTCGACATCAATCATGCTAAAGCGCACGCGTGGACGCTTGACACTCACCCTGACTTCATGACTACCAACGCGCGATTGCGGCGGCCGCGATTTGGCGCGCTGGTGCGTCACTGGCTTGTGACAATCACGAGCGTGAGTCTCAGGATCAGAGCGCTTGCGTGTAGGCGAACAGGGTGTGCTGGCGTCGCGGTGGGGGCGGCGATGGGACGGCTCGCGGACCTGGGAACGCTCCCGCGGACGTGGGCGCGACTGACTACGGTGGCGTCTCGACCGTCGGTTGGGCTCGGGTGCCATCGTGTGCACACGCAATTGTTGTTGGAGCTATGGGTGGGATACGGGAGAAAATTTATGCATGCGGAGTGACCAGACAACAACTTCGTTAGGGATCAGACGGCTTGCTCTTATACCCATGCTAATAGAGCGAGTTTTGAACTTGACGCACAGCATTTATTGTATTATACATGAACTTATGGCAAGCAGAAGTCTAGCGCGACATTAAAAATATGAAATCGTTCGTTACCCACATCTCGTCGTAACTCATATAAAAAAAAGACGATGTTGACGCCCAGCTAGCAACATGGCACTTTTATTTGTCTCGTTGTCGGGTGTAAGCGACGATGGAAAGCACTTAGAGCGAATTACTGTAGCTTCCCTTGACACCGCTAACGAAGCCCTTCGGTTGGAGCGAAAGAATGAGTAGCAACTTTATCATGCAGAATCATTATATGGCGTTTGTATATAAGCACATCTGCACGTCAAATGTTATGTACTATCTAGTGCCATTATCGTCTGAGACCGAGACACAGTGCCCGTGTGGATCAACCGCGAAGCGAGGCGATGTTCTAGGAGCCGGAGTAAGGCACAAAACTACCGGCTGCAGATGGCGCTGAATTTAGAGTATCCAGCTGGTCTGCTCAGTCTCTCTTTATTTTATCTTACGATTCGTATTCAACATTAATATTTAAATTATACATTTATCATGTCCCGTCTTCGCTATCGTTAGGGTAGTGTCACCTAACTGACTAATGGTGCTCCTCATTTTGGGTCCTTGAGCTAATATGAATAGTCGAAGTAGCTTAAGAGGATGAGAGACTAAACGACGCAGGAAAATCGTTTCAGTATACAAAATTATATATGCGCAACTCATAAACAATCACTTTGTAGGGCAACTCCATACGCTTGAGCGACTACGGCTTATCTAGTGTACACAGATAATTTCGTAAGCAACCTTGGCGTCAGGTCAAGATTAAGTTGATAGCATCAATTGCACCAAGCTATACAAGCTGCTCATGTATGCGTGAGGGCCACGCAGAGTGCTCTCGATCGTCAAGGCATCAAAACATAATTTCTAATAAGTAACGGGATTGACAATAGCATCGGAATTGATATCAGCAATAGCAGAAGCAGGTTGCCGACAGCTTCTTCAGTTGCGTCCCACCTGCCCACAGTTCCCGTCTTACTCAAAGTGCGACGATGTGCGCTACGTCGAGAAACTTTCTGAACCAACAGGATGTCCTCGACCACGAAAATGTACAGGATTGGAGGAGAAAGGGTCATAGTATCAGTAGGTCGATTTCCCGCCCATTCCTTGCGCAATTATTTCACCAAAGGGCTTCAAATGCAACAATTGGTGCTGCTGGTGCACAAGAAGGTTTAAGTAGCCACCAATGCGTATCAAAGTCGTTAAATAAAGACGTCTAGACGGTGTTGCTGTTGCCGCGGCTCTCGATCGAGATACGTGCGTGCAAGGATGCCTAGGTAGAGGTTAACTAACCTTGGCAATCTTTCACATCATGTTTTTTGGACTGCTTGATCGCTGATTTAAAGTTGCTACTGATACCTTCCTCACGACTTTAGATAAGGCCTGACAGGACTGCATATCTACGCCCTGGGTGACAGAAAAGGTGATTGGTGTTAATTAATACGCCCGTCGTGAGCGCCAACTATCTGTCGGTGGTAAAGAGCGAAGAAGATACCACAAGGTCCACGCAACTCTGCTTCATCAGCCGCACTGACCAAAGGTAGACTTCCGTTTGTTTCTTAGCCAAAAATACGTATGCAAGCGTAATTGCTTATCGTAAAATTGTGATTTCAACAGCAAGCAAGAAAGGAAGCCCAAAAGCGTTGATTTTACACGTCAAGTCCACCAATCGGACTTTTCCAGCATTACATTTGCGGTATATTTCAAATACCGATGGGAAGTCAAAAAAGAGATGGGAGAGCTGTTACTCGTTTTCAAAATCAGAAAAATATGAACTCCAGAGTTCAGTTTATTAAGCAGGGCAGCTAGCGGCGTTATGCCGGCTAACTATCGTCGGCGTTCTGCTTCGCAAATGCCATATGCGTTGCGCAAACGAGGCAGACGAGACCGGTATTACGTTAGTTTCTGCTGTCGACAAGTAGGATCGAGAGCATGAATATGCGGCAGGATCCGCAAAAATTTCATGATTTTATTCACGTCGGTCGACTTATGAAACCAATTTGACTCGCCTCGCCCTCAACGAATGATTAACAGCCGGTAAGACGAATCCGGCGCACGCGCTTTCAATGATTCAAGGGGTCATTTTCCGCGGATCACGAACATTCGATAAACAGATATGGTCTCACCGTCACGTCAATGTACGACTCTCCTTGGAAGTATATATAGAAATTCAGCTTGCGATTGACGGCTCAGTTCACGTGCCTTTTTCAAGGACCGGTCGAACGCTCGTCAATATCTTTGACCTAATTTATGACTGGCAATGAAGACGTGGGCAAGATGGACAGCAGAAAAGTTGGAAATTGCAATTGGAATTTACGGTCGTCCTTGATTATGTAAGGCGGTGCTTGACTCCAAAGCACTCATCATATTCCAAGCTTTCAGCCTAAATGTTCTGCAATAAGTGTGGGGAGTGGCTAGCAAAAAGAGGGGCTTCCGATACCCGAATTTGTAAATAGTGTCACAGAGGTTGCAAACACCATAATGAAACGTTTTCTGGTGCTCGGTATTTTATCAAAGAAGGCCTCCGCGACAATTCATAAGGGCGTTTAGTCGTCGGGTGAGATCGGCGCCAAATTTGCCATAGAGTTGCCGGCACGAGCAGCCGCACAGTGCGACACGCGTATACCAGTAAATACATCATTTTGTATCCCACTTTAAGTCGCAGAACTAATTTATCGATCTAGATTGAGTCAGAGCCTGTGAGTCTGAAGCTACAAAGCACGGAATTTAGAACTGATACAAAGTGCGCAGTTCGTAAGATTGACAGTGGTTGTTTTTTTTTACCAACTCCAACTTTGCGGTTCACAAAATCAACTTGCGCATTTTGCGAGCTCTCTGGTTAGTGAGAAGTTTAAAGCAAGCACGTCTACAACCGGCAAGACCATCCAATCCCGCGGTAGGCATTGCGCGTAACTAAATGTTTGCGCCAATTTTTACTTCCATTAAATTGAATTTTCTTTTAGTGATGAGTTGCAGCTATTGACACGGGTGCGTTTAGACTTGGTCGCAGCCCTTGAACTAGAATATATGGTTTGTCGTGCGAGCGTCTTGCAAGTCCAGAGTGGGCAAGAAGCAAGCGCTGTATCATTTCCTGGATCATTAATTGTAAAAATATTGCGGAGATCAGCTCATTTTACAGAAACACCTTCAATATAAAGTCTTTACAAGTGACGCTTCTCAATCTCACTGAACACTTTGTACGCCCTTGTCTTGCTAATTTGTCATCCGATATGGTCCATTTTGCAGGGGCTGCACCGCAACGACGCCAAGGTCAATTGCCAAATAGAACTAAGCATGTCATGCCCTTATTTGTTCATCTAAGACAGTATTAGTAGCAGCGAAATCAGATCAATTTTTTAACGACTATCGTTAAGACGTGATTTAGGCAACTATTGATGGCATTGGTTATCAGGGATTGCTATTTAACTGTGGATTTTTGAGTCAACTGTATCAAAAACGGGGGGTAGTCACCGATTCGTGAAATCGGCAGAAGCTTAGAACCGCCACATCAATGCACAACTGGATGCGGCTGCGTTTCATGAGTCTAGCGCATATTTTACTTCCCCGCAATCTGCTTTGTTCACGAGGTTTCATTGGTGACGTGAAGCTATCGCTCCATATTTGTGCGACATCTGGGTGCTCGATGACATGCCTCATCAACATGAAAAGTCTAAAAAACGGCTTATTTATTAGAAGGGTTCGGTTTGTGGCTTTGCGCCGGAAATTTGCCATTCAAATTGATCCGGATCGCGTGCGACGCGCGGCGCGACGCACTTCCTCTTCCGACTTGGCAACAGCGGACAAGCAGCTCAGCGCGATGGCGCCGCCCAGCTGTACTCACAAGAATGGGCGGTGCCCCGTGTGTGGCGAGTGCAAGCGCTGCGGATGCGACCACGACGGCGTCCCCGTAGCTGTCAAAATGGCGCGGAAGAGAGGCCAACACAGCCCATCGAAGAATGTCCTCGAGAGCGAGCGCCCGAGACGCTCGTGCGTCGACTACGTGGATGGCGACCTCTTTGAATCACTACTCAAGCTCAAGCCAAACCCTGCCCAGAAAGGAAGGTACTCCTTGCCGGTACCGCTTCCTGGGCTCACACCCATATTCACGTTTCTCGAAAAGCCTGGCGACGTCCTGAGGCTTCTCAGTGATTCTCCAGAAGCCATTGAATCCTGGTATGGGCACGCAGCCACAGCTGAGACTCGCGAGGATCAATCGTCTTGGATTGGTTAGCTTGACACGTCCAAGCGATTGGTCATCAAGACCGCAGCTCGCACAGCAAAAAAAATCTGCGTGGCGCGGTGTGGGGGCAAGGAGAAAGCAGGAGGTGCATTATGTGACGTATCACGTTTACTGGTGGTGGCTTGCGGGACCCTGAGGACGATGCCCAGGTCACACTCCTTGAGACAATTGCGCGGTGCTATCAATTGGCCAAGAAAGGATCTGCGGAGAAGCGAGTCCTGCGAGCGTGTCTTTCCTGTGTTCCACGCAATACGATTCTTCAGCTTCGCGAGATTGTGCCAGTACTGACGTTGGCCCCAGGGTCGTTTTTAAGAGCTCGGACAGTCCAGCGCCTACCCCCAAGCATCGTCGATGCAGTACTCGCCTCCATATTATGCCCGGACAAGGTGTCGTTTCTTTCGTGGGATGTGAAGAAAGTTCGAGTGAATGGCGTGGTAGTGGTTCTACCTGCTATCATGCGCAGACGCAATCGAGCATTGTTGTTCGAATCTCACCAACACGAGTCGTTGACGAGTCATCCCAAAGATGAAACTGTCTCGGTCTCTGCATTTTACCGCATCACCGAGAACGGCGACAATCAGATAAGCTTGGGCCTGGAGAAATGCTTGAGATACTGCAGCAACATCATCCAGACCGATATGATCTCCCCAGCGAGAACGAAATCCGACAAGAAATCGCAAAGTTTTGGATGAGTGGCAAGCCACGTGCTCCGACTTCGATTGTGCCTGGTTCATCAAGTGAGCAGAGCTCAGTGCGTCCTAGAGCTGCAGATGCGTTCTTCGAATCGTTGCTCGACCGTGATCCAACCACGTAACCAAAGCATGCGCTCGCTATGTATCGCCCCACGTACAGTGGGGGTGGGCTATCAGACAGTCAGCTTAAGGCAAAGTTCAGCAGTCTCGAAATCGACCGAAGCAGACTCTTGATGTCTCGTAGGCAGTATTATATGTGTCATACACAAATGTTGCATAAATCAATGGTGACACTCGAAAAAATGATATCTTTTAACTGGCAGGCATGTCAATCATAGGTTTGGATGGCCTTATCGAGGTCGCATATCTCCACGAAAACTGCTCCAATTTCTACACAACTTGTACGAGGAGATTCCTTAGATCCCCACCAACGTAGTGGACGTTGGTTCCGAACTCGTTTCGCTTTTGCCGATTTCATTCCCCACCGATCACCTGCCCAAAAAACCATTTTTTGCTACAGTTGACTCAGAAATCCTTAGTTAATAAAAAAAGCTTTCTCAAATTTGTGGACCCGTCACAATTTATACCATGATGACAAGGTACAGTACCTTGAGCGATACTGACATTTTTTATCCTAAATTTGTGGCATATTCCTTTCTTGCGTACGAAATGTTTTAATCTCCGTCGGCACTCGTTTTGCTTGGGTTTCGTGTAGTGGAGAAACAGCTTCCAAATAACTTTATTATACTTGTAGGCTAACGAATAGCATATAACGAAGCGGCAAGTTCTTACAGTAAGATAATAATATTACAGGCTATTTCTACAATCAATAGAATTGTTACTATTAACTATACCCAATGCTCAACAAAATTGTATTTATAGCCATCATTTTGATCAAATCGAATGCGTATTCCTGAGTCACCTGTTTCATAGTTTTTTTTAGGACCAATATATTTTGACTTAATTTTTAGATATCAGCAAAGGCCGAGTGGTATGTTAAGTATAAGTCGGCGATCATTCATCGATGGCCAAGTAGGCGGCTAAGCACATTCCTCGGATCGTCCATTTTACATTAGCCTGTGCTAGAAAGTACCCCCTTATCTGAAATGGCCGAGTAAATAAGATAAGGAGTGCCAAAAGCATTTCAGCATGTATAAAGTACACCTCGTTAAGAACAAAGGCAACGAAGTCGAATGACATTGTAAAAAGGGTCAAAGCCGAGGAACTTCACACTTGGATCTGTTATGATCCGATGTATAGTGACTATAGTTCATGCCGCCAGATGATTGAGGACAAGTCAGGTTGATGTTCTTGTAAATTTTCGGTATATGGCTAACTTGTATTCACAGTGAAGCGTCGATCGTAATTACTCGACACCCCGGACATGCTTCACAGTCACCTCAACATCTAGCAGGGCAGACTTCAAATTACTATTCGAGTTGTAGCACACAGATCTCATCAGGGCCAAGCCCTGTCGACATTCCGTTCTTTACTGGGCTTAGCAGAACTTAGTTCTTTTTCAGCAGGCCTCTCCTTTCCAAGTGCGGCCGTATTTCTGCGACAAATTAGACGACTGGTTGGCCATAAGGCTTCGACTCTTCAATTTCATTGTGTTTGGTGTAGGAGACAAACCAAACGCAAATTGATCGATGAAGCTTCGACATATGCTCCCATAGCTTGGTGATCGACTTCCCTTTTATAAGAACCCTTCTGATAAGCCCGAACTCCGCGAGCCTCTTCCTATCCGTGGTATAAAGAGTAAACTCGTTCTCTGTTATTGCCTTGACCGTTTTCTCAAACGAGGTCACGTATACACAGGGCATTTCCATTTTTGTCCACACCCGCGCGCAGTCCGTCCATGACGAAGATGTTTTTAGAAAAATATGATTGCTATTTCTGCCAACAGAGCTCATAACTCCTGGACTAAAGCAACCAAAATCTTCCCAGATAGTTTTACCCAAGAGAGCGGGTGAAGTATCCGTTTGAAGCGCCGGTATCTTTGACGCACACGACTTTGTCACTTTCCATTTGAAGATGTTCCAACATAGCGTTCTTATAGTTGAGGAACAGTTTGAGATGCACATTGATTGCATCAGTTCCATGTGTAGCCAAATGTTGGGCAAAAAATCGTCATCTTTTCCAGTCCATCTTGCAAGCCCTAAAGCAATTGAGTCTACTGCTCGGTCCTTACTGAGGACCAGCCTTAAGTACTTAGATGTAGATTGTCAACAATTACTATCAAATTCACGCAGCTATTTGCTTTGAGAGGGCGTAAATTCAGGTCTCCGACTTTGTTTGGATTTTAAAAATCTGTACGAGTCGCAGATCATTAGCTGCAAGCTGGAAGAATCCTTAACTCCAAAGCTTAGCATATATCTTGTTGGATTGCTTTCAACTTGTATTCATGCTCCCCCGTGTAGTATATATACAATCTGTCGTAATAGCTCCTAGTATGCATTTAGCTTTGTTCATTAGGCCACTGATTGCTATTCTTAGTACTAAGCACTGACTTTTATTGGTGCTCAAAGCATCACATGACTTTTCTTACGATACGAAACAACCAATAATCAGTGCGACACATATACTAAATTCGTGTAAATCTGTTACAGCAACGTTACCTTCACAAACGCTGATTTTGTCAAAGGACGTGTTATATACCAACAAATTCGGACAGTGCACTAAACTTAGGTGATCACTGTCAATTCGAATAAGAAGATCAGGTATACCTCTCACGAAGGTCAGCTTGCCTAGCAATATACTATGGGAATGAAAACGAGACCATCAAAGAACTTGGAAGCATTTAACCGTCTAATTACACAATTGTTAAGAAGCTTTTTGCCACCACGACAAAAATGTCACTGCGGTAAGCTTAAGCCCTCGGCTGCTGAAAAAGCACCTTTTGAAGCTTGAGTAGATCACAAATAACCAAAGTCGTTTCGGTTTGGCTCAAGACACGCTTCCAAAAATGAGGTAGTGGTAAGGCCTAACCAGCAGTGCTGATTATGTTGATTCTGTAGATAAAGGGCATTTAGTGGCGCCGAAATAGCCTGCATCAGGGAGCGTTTGATAGTAAGAAGATAACCATTTAGCAAGCCACCGTTTCGGCTTTGCCGGACGAGAAAAAGATTTTGAGTGTCGATTACAACACTTCCAATTGTGTGACTGGCTGAGCGCTGCTCCAATTCGATGACAGTCATCATAAGAAGCATCTCGCTCCAGTTCAGTCAACTCAGGGGTGCCAAACGAAACTACTTTGCTCATGACAGGATACACTTGCGATGATGAACGCACTTGTGAATTTTCGAGTGCTTTTTCTGGAATCTAAGCTCTTCGTGATTAAGACCATGCATCCCTGAGATAGGCGATGGATATGCCTTACCTAGTTCAAAAGACGGTAAGATGGTGGTCATTCTTCGCAAAATATTTTTTTGCATTAAATCAAAACCTGGCAAACTTGATGTGCTTACCGACGCGCTTTTGTGTTGGCAATGCTACGTTAGGTATAGTATCGTTACAACAGGTACAAAAACTTAATGTTTTAAATCGATTTGGACGTGTCCCAGCCGAAATACACAATCGACAAGGCTATGAATGCGGTAATTCATCATAGTCCTTCGGGACGAATGTGTTGAATAGGTCACCGCAATATGCCGCTGCATTCTGGCAAAAGCTGTATCTATTAATAATTTTTTATAGGTCGTTGTCAACAGCAGACCTTCCCCGGAGAGGTGTCTGACAAAGAGAGAAAAGCGTGTGCTCGAAAAACACAGAGTAGTATGTACGCAAGGTATCATAGGATGACAAAGGTTGCCTTCACCCTTAACATTACGGCTCACGCATCTATGAGCTTAACAGCCTCCTACATAAACGATCAGACACTCATGACTTCTGTATTCAAAACAAGTGTATTTTAATTTAGTAGGGCTATAATTTTTTTTTCCTTTCTCCTTGGTTACTTACGATAAGATATATTTGACTTTAGATGATGTCAATTAAACGCAATCAGCCAGGCAGAGGATGCGATTGCATCCATCCATGAGTCTTAAATAGAACTAATCAACACAGGGTTGTGAATGTATGTTGATTAGAAATTTATATTTTCGTCCGCTTAAAAGCCTCATCGTTTCATTGAACCTTTACGGTCGTGAGTCGGCGCATATCAAATTGCTTTCTAAGTCGATGAACCGTACAATTCAAGCGAGGCGTCTTGATCGGTATAGCGACCGTCTAGATTTTAAGTCTAAAATGGGCTCTGAGGTGCCTTATCAATCATTCCCTGCGTTGTTCCCGCGCTCGATCTCGCTAGTAAGGCGAAAACGCGGTGATTATAGCCGCCGCCGCATTTTCACAAGGCTGACCCATAAGGATGTACACGTGGAGCGACCGGCGAGCTATTTGCCTCCCTTCGTCGGGGCTCACTACAAAGGAAAGAGCTCTCTTGCGAAAACTTCGCGCTGAGACGCGCGGGGCGGTCACTTTATATGCAAATTTCATAAATGTCATAGTCAAAGGATTTCAATTTAGTTTAAAGTGTTTAAACGATCTGGAATCTCCTTAAAGAAGGCCGTCATGGCTGGCCTCGACCAGCGCAAATGTTTGTTCCGCAGGGGCTACTAGATCTATTGAAGCAGGTGTTAGACCGAGCCGAGAGTGGACTTTTCGGCTTTTCAACCGCCAAGACCAGCAACACTGAATCGGTGTCTGCATTATAAGATATTTGAAAAATTATCAAAGGAGGGATGAATTGCGGCAGTAAACTTGGTTGATTTCTCTTACAAAATTAGCACTAACAAACGTAAAAATTGTAATAAATTAATCTGGTTTTAAATTGCATTGCACTGAATATACCTAAAGTCGTGTCTTTTCTGTGCAAAGCGTGAAAGGCTAGTCACTGCGCATTTTGGATTCTCCTGTGACAAAATTGTTCGATCGAAGACATCGGAAAAGAATGGCACCCATCCGTCTCCAATGTACGTACGCTATAGAAAATTCTAGGAGTGTCCGCTGAGTTAATTACATGTGTATCCCCATGTAAAAAAATTCCTGTTTGGTTTCCTTTTCCAGCTTTACCACAGTCTTTTTCACAAATTCCTCAGTCAACTCTTTAGCTGGTACATTTAGCTGTCGGCAGAGCTCGAGCACGCGCTCTCCACCCGACGAGGCTTCCTCGGGCGTGTCCACAGTGTCAATGCATATGATATGGAGCTGCTCGAGCTTGGAACCCGATTGGATTCGCCTCAAGATGTCTGGTACATACCAATTAAAACCAAAAGATGAAAAAATAAAGATAATATTCGTCCTCACCTTCCAGCACTGTGAGAAACATGGCATAATCTAGACATACGACGACATTAATGTCCATAATCTGCTCGTTCCTAAGGCTTTGCCAACGCTCAGGTGCGTTTTTAAGTGCCATGTTTCGCTTTAAGATTTGCAAAACGCCATTGCCCGAATACAGCGCGGCGTCTTCCTTCTGTAAAATATCGTGCATGACTGAGTAAGCTGTGGAGAACTCGAACGTGCGTGCTTCAACGCTGCTTTTGCCTGGAAGCGTTACCACCCTGCCAGCACCATAGGAGCAGACACGCAAACCTGCAGAGCTGAGCCTCTCGTGGGCTGCAGTACTGCGATTTACATTGTTTACGCACACCATTGCAAACCTGGGTTGCAAATCGAGCTCAGTGCTCACCATGCCTCTTGGTGGTCTCTACTTGTGTCTTAAACGTCTAAAAATTATCTGAGGATAGGCAACTTGAAATACATGCATTCTCAGTTTCGCGAATGTTGCGCCCACAAAGGAGAATGCTACTAATCAGAAGCCATTAAATCAATCGAAATAGACAAAATGCAATGTTACTGCAACACATCTTCCCCGCGGTCCCATATATTGCGCTAAAACCTACTTCAACAACAAAAAAAACACCTTTAACTTGCATTGAGGGCAACTCTTTGCCAGAGGCTGATTAGGCAACCCGCGTCGTGAGCCTTCGCTCGCTTCTCAGCGACGCCAAAAGGTGTGTACTTTCACGCGTTCACAAATTTCCTTATCGAGCCAGACGATATCTTGTTCCCAAGCGACCCTTTATCCTGATCGGACATACGATTCGAGCTCACCTGGCGTTTGTGCTGCGTCATTAATCGCCCCACCGAGTTCTCAAGCGGCGACGACTACTGTCCACACGACGGCCATTTGTCATTTACAGTTAAACACGTGCTGTCCGCATACGTGCAGTAGGAGTAGCCGTCCTTAGTCTTCGTTGCGGGTTGAGCCAGGTTGGCTGGCATTTGAGTGTCCATCAGCTTCGCACCAGCAGATAGGTAGTCCAAAAACTTATTAGACACTTTTGCCTCAAAGCCAGCGGACGAATTGTCTCCACGCTTTCTTCTTCGCCATCTTTTTCTCGATCGGCAATTCCAGTTATTCGTTCATCATCACGGCGCTGAGCGATGTGTTGGTAAGGAGACGCGCTGACGGACAGCGCTTGTTTGAACACTGCCTCAGGAACTCTTCTTTATCAGCTATCGAGTCTAGCCATGTGATTTGGTAGATGGTGCAAGTGTATGGACATTCCATCGGGTATGAGACTTGACGCTGGCAGCTTTAATAACAGATTGGACAATGTTCGACAGTTGGGTGAACAGAGACACGTAAGAAATAGAGCTATTATCTTGCTGTATTTATCGTACTGGGTCTTTCATGATTACGCAGAAACAAAGTGACGCGGCTTTGGGCGCCACTGCTCAACGCCGTTGACCACGGGGCGTATTAATTTTATAATTGGGCCATCCACTAGGTTGATCTCGTTCGGAAGGTACAATACTAATGTATTCTTCACGTTCAGCTCAGTCCAGAGCTTTTGGTCCGACGCTATTAAATGCACCAGGTGCACCTTCTTCTCCTTGTCCCATTGCACCACACGAGCACGTTGCCACTCGTCCTTTGTTATGGCTAGATAATCCACGATAGCTCCTACTAAATGCCTTCCTTTTGGCAACTCGGGCAGACCCAGCTGTTTTACACGGCAAGAAAGCGCTGGAGGCGGGTAAACCATTGGCCTTTGTGTTTTCATACCTTGCACCACCATAGCGGGCGGCACGTAAGCGTTGGCAGAAATTTTAATTCCCGCAAATGTTTTACGGTCGATGTCAGTAGAATCAGTAGAAAACGGTGCCGGGCCAAATTGCAACGTAGCACTTGCACCAAGCAATTGTTGTTGACAGTGCAAGTATGGGGTCGATTCTAAAACGAAAGCGTAGTGTTCAGGGTTGTTAAAGTGGTGTGTGTCCAGTTCGTCGGCGCTCACGTCTTCATCGACCGAATACTCGCTCATGATCTCCTCAACGAGATCTTCATCGCTGATCCAGCGCTTTGCACCAGGGATTCGTGAGGTAGGCAAATGTTTATCACAATATACTCCGAGTAAATTTCCTTCGCTGCCAATCATGAGCCCGGCATCGGCTGCGCAGAGTGGATGGACGCCAACGTTGCAGCCCTCTGCTTCACAAATAACGCATGCACCGCCACGCTTGCGACAAAGAGCGCACAAGTATCTAAATCTTCCATTTTCAATCTCTTCAAAGCCGTCCACAGGCTCCATAGTGGGAACGTCTCGCATTAGTAGCTCTGGAATAGCCAACGCACACAACACGTGTACCCACTTTTGTTCATCAGGCGAGGTTGACTCTGACATGGCTAAGGGCTTTAGTGGCCCGTCGTGCTGCATACATATCGCACATACGAGCTGCTTACCAAGTAGACACGACGGACACCGCCACGGGCCGTCATCCTGCTCGCGAATGACCACACCAAAGCATTCTTCGTGCACTCGGACTGGACATGTGTCATTTCCACAGAACAATACACGGCCGCAAGACCACAAGCCTTCACAAATGTTGCAGTTTTCTTTCGGAACAAAGTGTGGCACGTAACAGTCGTCAACGTATTGACGCAGCCGGTGCAGCAACTCGTCGTCCGCGTGATCCAACCGAAAGCTGCTTTGCACTTGAATTGAGTCAGAGTTATCGTATTTCGGTATTGATTGAGTCGGATCGTGCTGCTGCTCCTCCCAAGGTAGCACGCGCTGCTCATACGGCTTCAACTCACGCATCTCGAGAACGTCACCATAGTTGCGGATTAGTAGCAAGACACCTGGAAGGTCAGGTGGTGCTAAGTTTGAAATATCAATCGCCAGCTGACGACGCTGATCCCACGACAGATGCTTCTGGAACGCGCGTTGGATACCTACGTCACTGTCGCTCTCGTACAATTCGTCCGCCAATTTCAATGCTTTCGACATCCGTGGCCATGCACCGCACTAGATTATGCTGTTTCGAAGGAATTGGTTTCAATAGTTTAGGCTTTTAGGCTGTCCAAAAACGTAAATTATTTTTACCATATCTTAAATAACCTCGGTACTAATTAGCCCTTTCCTTGAAAAACCCAAGTTTTGACGCACGTAAGGACCCATGTCGAGCCAGGGGGGGAGAGGGGCGAGATCGGACCATCAAGGAAGGAAGGCACTATAACAATATCCAGCATCGACGAGCGAGCGATTAAGCGTCGCCAGGTACAACCGGGTGGAAGAAGCCAAGCCTAGAACAACTCTACGAGCGCCCACATTCGGCGTTGCATCGACAGCGAGTGAGACGCGCCTTTAGCACACCCATCGCCTAGTTGTGTGTACCGCTTTGTGACTCCTCACGTACAAATAATCGTGCCAGTGTCCGTTAAGTTTTACACCGAGCACGCCATTTCATTTGCTACCAGCAGCAAAAAACATTGGAATACCCTAAAGGTAGGCACAGACCATGAGCACAGGCACAACCCCCGTGTCCGACAATGGCGCGCTGGCTAAGGAGTTAAATGCGCTTGTGGAGAGCACGAACTTTGATGACAAGATTTGCCTTGAGGACTTTACACTCATTCGCGTTATTGGCAAGGGCTCTTTCGGTAAAGTCACACTTGTGCGCAAGAAGAACAACAGCAAAGTCTTTGCCATGAAGATTTTGACCAAGTCCCACTTGCTCAAGCGGAAACAGGTTGAGCACACTAAGACTGAGCGTCGCGTGCTTAGCGTGGCTAGCCATCCTTTCATTGTGGGGTTGCATTACGCCTTTCAGACTCAAGCCAAGCTCTACTTTGTGCTCGACTACTGTCCTGGTGGAGAGCTCTTTTTCCATCTCTCGCGCATGGGCAAGTTCGACGAAGAAATGGCACGCTTCTATGCCGCAGAGCTTGTAGTTGCTCTCGAACATTTGCACTCGTTGGGTGTCGTCTACCGCGATCTTAAGCCTGAGAATATTTTGCTTGACGAGATGGGTCATATTAAGCTGGCAGACTTTGGACTGGCCAAGGACGAGGTAACGGAGATTGACAGTGGTGCTATGTCGTTGTGTGGTACACCTGAGTACTTGGCGCCGGAAGTTTTGGCACGTAAGGGCCACGGAACGGCAGTCGACTGGTGGGGGCTCGGTATGGTATTGTACGAGATGCTAACAGGGCTTCCTCCCTGGTATACGCGGAATCGACAAGAACTATTCGCACGTATCCGTGAAGCACCGCTTGAGATTCCAAATTACTTGAGTCGTGAGGCGGCTTCGCTCATCCAGTCGTTGCTTCACCGTGAGCCTGATAAGCGTTTGGGTAGCCGTGGTGCTAGCGACGTAAAGGTTCATTGTTTCTTCCGCACTGTGGACTGGGATGGGCTTCTGTGGGCTGAACCGCCATTCAAACCATCCGACCCGCAGTCTAAGGAGGAAGGAGATACGTCTAATTTCGACAAAGAGTTTACAGAGCTGCCCGTGAGCGGCACCCCACTAAGCAAATCGTCGGGTGGTTCTGGCCTACCAAAGAGCATGTTCACAGGGTTTACTTACGAGGCGCCGACGCTGTCTTACGGTTCGAACACAAGCCAATCGAAGGTTGACGTGTCCTCCACTCCATATATTTAGGTAAAGCACGGCACGAAAAGCGATCGTCATCCGATGCGAACGAGTTGCTACGGATGCGTATTCGATGTATGAGTGCTTAACCGAAAGGGTACGATCATCCCAGACGACAGGAGGGTAGCTGGACCGACGTTAACGGGCAAGTGGGACGGATAGACGGCAAAAGGGGCAATTAAAGCAAGCAAGTTGGCATGTTTTGGGATCGCACGGCGTTGATGGACGCGTCTTGAAGTAGGCGTAGCAATCGTAATATGTTTTTTTGAATGAATAGAGCGTTAGATATGCAAGTGACGCACATATTAATGATGTATACGTGGCCTCATGTGTATACAAACGGCAAATAAAGTTCCTGTGATATTCACGGTTGACCATCCTCGAGGTTTGCAAATGGCTGCAACCGCTCCTGCTTTTGACTTGTGTGGCATCCGCATGGACCGAGACCCTGTCAAGGGCAACATAGTCATCAGTGAACGCGCTTTTCAGCCCAGCCAAGTTATTTTCAGTGAGAAGGCGTTCGTGTCGGCCCCATGGAGCACAGACTTGTGCGAATGCGAAGAGCTCCGCTCAGCTACTGCCGTTTCCGCTAGCAACGCCTCGGTGGATCCTGACCACCGTTGCTATTGCGAGCGCACAGGTTCCTCCAAGCTCATGTACTCACGACGACTGCACGAAAACGTGGGCCGTCGCAACGTAGTTGTGGGTGTCATGGAAACCATCGACGGCATTGACACTGTGGACCGTGCACGCTGCATTCTTAAATGTCTGTCCATGTATGAGCGTGACAATCATGCATTAGACGGAGTCCTGAGTCTTATCTGTGCTGGCCGAGAGCGAGCCATGAATGCAGCCTTGCAGCTACGTCTACTGCCAGACATTTATCCCAAAGGCTTTACAGACCAGCAAATGGCTACGCTTATCGGAGTGCTTAATACGAACTCGCACGAATTAGAAGACCTTGGAGGTTCTGGACTATTCCTGTCGGCTTGCTGCATGGAGCACTATTGCTTACCCAACTGTAGCTTCACGACGTTTGGCTCGACACTCTGGATGACTGCCATCCGACCCATCGCACCAGGAGACGCTCTGTCCATTGATTACGGCAACTGTTTCTACCGGCCGACACCCGAGCGTCAAAAGTCTTTGCAAGAGTCGTACAAGTTTATCTGCACGTGCGACGCGTGCGTCTTGTTGCCAGACCCTACGCGTGCTGTTTGTTGCTTGTCTACAAAGTGCCCTCAAGGTGTCATGCTGCCGTGTCCTATTCGAAACGGCGTGGTTAGTAATATCACACCAGACGAATTGCAATTCCAGTGGCGCTGCCAAACGTGCGGCAAGATTGCGGATCCTGCAGAGCAAGCACGGATCTCGGCGGCAGAACAAGAGCTTTTGGAGAACGGCTTCCCGGAAAGTCTCGATGAAATCGACGCTGTAATGCGTCGTGGTGTGCTCCACGAGCGCCATTATTTATTATTCTGGGCGCTAGACAGCATCGGGTGCGAAGCTGCTGCTGCGACCAGTTTTCAAAATGACGCGCAAATGGCAAAACACCGTCGCATGTTGGCGCAGGTTTGGGAGCGCATCATTGCCCATATGGAAGTGGTAGTTCCGACAGCTCATCACGAAAAAATTATTTACTATGATAACCTAGCCCAGGTACAAATAATTTTTAGTAACCTTGATGCCGCATGTCAAGCGTACGCACGAGCCTACGAGATCTCGTGCCTTGTCAGCGGAACGGACTGTTCACCAACGCGCAAACTACAGAAGTTGATGAAGGAACCTCCGCAAACACTTGAAGGGTTGCGAAAGCTATACGCTGCAGAGGCGCAGCACCGTCGATGATGATGGCGAATCCAGAAACTTAGGTTTTGATGTGCTGCAAGCTAAGGAATTGCAGATTTATCTTATGTTTATTGCCACCCATACTGATTAATTTTGCCATTTAAAAAAAAACAAAAGCAGGGTTTTCCCCAGCACACTTCCAAACAGGGATAAATACCGATCAGGTGACCTATCTCAGCACTTAAGATCGGCTACATGTAACGGCAGTTTCCATTAAATTTCGGATTACACTCAACAGCAGAGGGAGCAGGTTTTACTCATATAGTCAGTTTGGTCATAACGATGACCAAACAGACAATAAACAAGGCTGCCGGTCGACCGGCAATTTGGTAATGACAAAGCTAGTTTAAAATATATACCTCCGCATCTTGTCTGTAGCTAAGCCTTCGCCTACGACTAAGGTCGCGCCTACAGCTCAATTGCGCCTGCAAAGACTGCGCCTAGTACAAAGGCTATGCCAATGCTATGGACAACAAGCCTTTAAAAAGCACTTTCGCCAGGAAACTGTTTAGACAGAAAAGGCTCTGGAAGAGGTTTTTTTCTGGAAAAGCCTTCCTTTTCACTGTGGCGAGGAACGCACGCCTATCGTTGCCCGCCCAGTAGTCCACAGACGTCTTCGTATTTGGATGATGAAGAAGGCGAGGAGTGCCTTGTGCGCTTCGGCAAAGTGCTGTCTAATTCTTAGCTCGTTAGGGTTGCGAGGAAGCCTCAATCTATCAACAGCGGTGTCAAAGCATTTTAGTCACCAGAAGGTTCACTCCAAAAGGTATAAGGCTTATCCTAAGACCAAGTGGTCGTGCAAAAGGCCTCACCTATAAGACAGAGAGGTCTGTGGTAGATATTCGACCTAGGGCGACGAGTGCTCTGAAAGTGAGAGTCAGAATGAAGTGACACACGACATTTCCCATTACACTTTTCGGGTGGGTTATGTGGCGATGCAGTCATGAGCCTTGCCCATCACCGGGTAACACTGTCCCATGAGAGTCTATCCATTCTAGACTCTTAATCTTTTGTATTTTATTCAGACATCATATTCTGTTGGATCCCCTCCCCCCCTATCTCTCGATATATATATATCCTGACGAATGGAAAGATAGTTGTCCTTTTTTGCGGACATTTTTCTTTGCGCTAAAGAGAAGCCTATGCACCTCAATATGCTTGCCTACATCTTTTTTGCGCAGGCCAGATTATAGTTTGGAGAGCTAATGACTGTGCTTCAGCAGGCATATAAAACAAATGCATATCTAGATACTGGTTTGCGATGCTTTATTGCAAGTTGAGACAAAAAGCCGAGCAATAAGTACCCGACAGCCATCGCAGTAAAATCTCTATGAATGACCAGATGGTTCGATTCACTTTAGTGTGAATATAGAGGTTCAGCCTAGGCCGTTGTTCTAGACGTTAAATACCTAGAGTAGGTTTACTTTGGGACACACATGATGCATTAATTAGCGGTCATTTAGGGCTAAAAGTGTCTTTTTCGGTATCCACATGATAATGGGCGGCCCCACACGTGTGGCTCGCACGCGTTCCTTTATATTGACAATCAATTAGAAGTCATAAGACTCAACTTTGTCTCTGCCTCGCAAGAGGTAAATGCCAACTCAAGCATAATGGTGAGTCAGTGTTACTGGTAATTACACTGCATGACTGTTTACGGATTCGGCAATCAGAAATTCGGTCTTCTGGACACGGACGTTGAACACGGACCCACTTTGTCGTAGCATAAGTTGTTCTAGTTATTGGATAATAGCTTGCTGATGTGAGCAGTAGACCACCCCCAGAAAAATAGGGGTTAATTGTGTGATCAAAAACACTTCGATCAATATTTGCGCTATGGAGCTGCATTCGTGGGTCGATCTATAGGCATGGATCATCGAATATATATTCCTTTCCGAGATGATACCGAAGTATCTCACATTTTATGTGAGTGACCTCAAAAGGTATTACGATCCGAGCAATTTAGGTGTCCCAGCAAACTCTTTGTAGCATAATAAAAAAATATACGACTCGCTTACGACCATCGCAATCTGGAATTAGGCGCACCGGGGCTTCGTACGTAAGCTGCTGGCCGTCCTCTAATCGCACATTGTGGTTTGGCAGTAGCTCCATACCCGCGCACAGAACTTGCGCTCCCAGCGCCTGGCTTGTCACTATGCCGAAGACGAGACACCTTTAGGGAGAATCGCCTCCGAATTACCAAGTGAGAAAATTGTACTCCAAGCTCACAGACATGGTGTAGTTCTTCCAAGGCAGGTGGGGTTGTAGGTTTACCAGTCCTAAAGTGATATTTATGGAGGCGATAGTACCCAAATATTAGACGTGATACAAGACATCTTTAAATATGACGAAAAAGGTATGTATATTTCAAATAAGGATTTCCAATTCTAAGTACACTATCTTTGAGACATTCTTAGCTTTTAAACTAGACAAGTGCCCCTTAGAATCTTAACGGCTCTGACAGGGCCTTCACTTGGAGCGCGCCTGCCGTAGTACAACGCCCGCTTAATTGTTATGTATCTTTAAGAAAAAGATCCCTTTATCAACCAAGGAATTGTACGCAACACCCAATGATTAATTTTGTTATCGCATCCCTCCCATTCAAGCAAAAGTATGTTACCCACTCTTGGTAACTTCGTCATACGAAGCCGTGAGGATCAAGATATCGCTTTGTAATACTGAGAAAGTTGATAATGTACGCTCACTTAAGCTACTTAGAAGCTCTGAAAAGTCCGATGAGCTGGGTCTTTTAGCCTGATTCGGTGACTTTAAATTAATCGTATAAAGCAATAGTTTTTTGTATCCAATATCACTATTTATAATTCGTCTTCTTTGATCAAGATGCTTAATAATTATGCTATAATGTTTTTCTGAAATACTATTTCTATATCTTCGACATATGAAATCGCATGCTGAGCACGTTCAGTCTAATTTTTGGGAGGTCGAACAATTATTCCTTTACGATAACTGGGCTCATTTCAAAAGCTGGAAGGCAAAGGGTTTCTGAGTTTCTCCCGCACTATTCCCAGAAGCGATTGTGATGGTAATCGCTAAGGAGCTCTTATGCCTCTCAGCTCGATGGAGCTAGCTTCGTCGATTCCTGTACAGCATTGCTGAAGGCAAACATAAGTGCTGATAAGTATAGTTAACCTCAGCGAACGTACGGCTTAATTTGTCTTTAAGCACAGGGCCAATTCTCTTTGTCGAACCATCTATCTGAAAATAGTCTGATGCTGACGGAAAACAGCAATCAAGATTTTGCGGGTGGTATTAGCGTGTCTTAAGCGCAATGAGTCTCTAATAACATTTTGCGTCTAGAAGGTCCTTAACTTAAAAATTGTATCCATAAACAGCCTTGCTAATTATATTTTGCTTTTACTGGCTAGAACAAGTACATTTTACTCAAGTGACATACAAAGCCTCAATGCTCAAATTGCCATTAATTTCCGATACTCCAAAGACAAAATTGCAAAAGACAAAATTGCTTTTGAAGGATCAGACGCTCGACTTTGTTATCTTGGCCTGCAATGAAGAATCACACTTAGGCTGTAGATTGGTATCAAAAGTTATATGTCTGGCGATTTCGTAAGTCATTAAAGAATTATCTTTGCTGGTATATGCCAACTCATAGTCTGGCCTTGCGCTAGAATGCGTTGGCAAGCACATCAACTTTCCAGTGTTATTCTTCACGCAAAATTTATATTCCAAAAATTGTGCGTTTATCTTGGATGAATGGGGCGTTTACCGCCAATCTCAAGGATACATGATCTGGATACAAAACATTTATATATAATCGTTAAGATGAAGTCAAATGTTTGAACTTCATGGCAAGTATTATTCTGTCATATTTTGATAAGCTCCATTCGGTAGCCCTAAGCTGAAATAAGATGACTCATTTATGGCTGCTCCCATTGAGTTGTAGTAGCGCGTAGTCGATAGCATTACCAAAAGCAATACAAACGGTGTTGAGCAACTTCGTTCGGCCTGAAAAATGCTCTGCAAAAATCGCACACTCAACACTGTACTGGTGCAAATTGTTGGATAAACCTGATACTTTTCTCAAATACTGTTCAAAATGTGGCGTAGGTCAAGTCGAACCGGCTTTCATTTATCTTATAGTTCTATAAAACACCGTGAAGCATTACAAAGCAGTCAACGACCTTTATCTCCTCGGTCACGAAAACACATCTATCGATATTGGCGTAAATAATATTCTTCTTTATTTCCCGAATATGTCTTATCTGGTCTGAAATGGTCTCCAGATGGCAACCAATTCTCTTTGGAGCGGTTAAGGCCGTAATGGTAAATTCAGTCGTGTGGTCAAAAGGTTGGTTTACGAGGAGTTTTAGCTCTTGTAGTATCACTAATCACTCCCAGTGCACTACAGAACGTGCACCCGGACGTGTTCTATAATGCACGTCTATCTTTGGAATAGATTTAGTGCAGGTACCACTGCTTGCTTCAGAGTAGACCGGCTGCCACATTCCCTTCAAATTTGAAGACAAAAAGTCGATAGCGAGTGCGGGAACATTGTTTGCCGCCAAACGCTTTTGTGCTTTTCCAGCAAAGAAATTTGTGGCAGTGGTAATTGTCTAATGACAGAGCACCTTGTGCCTGGTGCATGATCAATCATTTGCCTTGCTCCTCTATACGATGTATAGATATCACAATCATTCTTAGAGATCGAAACAAATCAACAAAAATGCTCAGGACCTATAAGGCAACTAAAAGCGCACGCTTTCGATAAGACTGATTTAAGATATCTTAGTATATCATTGATATTGTCAGCATGGTTTTCCAAATTTTGATAGACAACCTTTGAGATGGTTTTGGCTTTGTGAGCCCAAGCTCCTTGCGACTAAAAACCTTTGACGTTTCTGGCAGTGTCTTCAACCGGAGCGCAGCTCAATTTTTTTTATGTCCCTAAGAATAACGTCTTTGTGTCAACGACGGGGTAACATATGACGCCGGAGATTCTATTTCGTTTCGCATCCTTATCTTCTTCTACCACCCGCTCATGGTGCCTCACCACCCACCAGTCCTGTACTACCCACTAAGTTCTACAGACCTATATTACCCAATAGCAGAAATTTATTGACTGCAGTCGTTGGTATACCCGTGAAGCTATGCTACCCACAATCCACTTGTTGACTTATATCTCTTTCATCAAAAGCGCTTTCGTCAGCGTTTTCTCCAAACAATACTGCCAGGAAAATATGGTCTCACGCTAAGGAAAGTCATCAGTTCTGTCTTCGTTTAAATGAGATTTTCTATATTTACTTTAGATGTTTGATTCACCACGACTTTTTAAGGGAGCCGTAAGCACAACAAAGGTACATTCATACACCATTGAAACTCCGTTGCGCGGGAGTGAGCTGTGGCCTCGCTCTGCCAATCAATTCAGGGCTTATTCTGTTCCAGCCACGGCATGCACAAAATCAAGTCCTTTTCCATGTGAGGTCTTTGAATCGGCTTCATCGTCAATTTTAAAAGCTCCATGTCGCCCCTAGGACTTTAAGTGTCATTCACCAGACTGTCATGAGCATCAGTCAACGGTTTTGGCTGACCGCAATAATTTGATAGCACACAATGCTTCTCCGTGCCGATGGCTACCAAGACTCAAAATTCTTTTTATAATCTCGCACACTTGCGTGTACAACCAGTGCTGATTTATCTTCTAAGATCTGTACAGCTTTCAAACGAAAGCTTTCATGTAAATTACCAGCATCCATCTACCATGGGGATATTTTTTTTAGAGAGGCACCCCACCTGATTGCTAGTACAACTTAGAAGGAACACTGCTTTTAACTATTTTTCATTATAACATATGGCACGAAACACTCAAATAATGTGTATTACGAGTGTGTTTCTGTCATTGCACGTAAGCGAGTGCATGGCCACATCCATCTGGATCGTCTGTGATCATGATCACTTTAGGTTGCATTGGAGTTTAAAGACCGAGCTATTAAAACACAACATTTTTGTGGTCGTTTCTTCATAAATTTTAGAAAGCGACTTTAATTCTCTAACGCACTTTAGGCCGGAACCTCATTCTTGTTTTTTTCTATTATTATTTCATCATGCGCTCAGGTACAAACGAAAATAGAGTGCGGGTTGTGTACAAAAAGCCACCGCTCCTTAAAAGCTTACTCTAACGGAAAGCTAGCTCTTACTATAGAAGCCAGGCTTTATCTAATGACCCGTTACATTCGTAACTATTCGTAAATTGAAGAGCGTTTGGACGACGAAAGTCTTTAACATATCTTTTATGACGATGGTAGTGTGTGTAAGCGCTGCTGAGGATGCTGTGTCTCCGTCCCTCTACTTATCGCCCTCGATCGTATTTGAGATGAAGATTGCAATGACACAGATCGTTAGAGCCATTAAGAAGCGCAAGCTATTGCCACAAAAAGGTAAAAAAAAAAAGAAGCAGCATTAGGTAATGCATATCATTTGATAGTAAGCCCATGTTGCACACAAAATCATAGTATAGTTCAAATTAATGTTTGTCAAATGGACGTGTACTTAAAATTGAGAAAGTCTGACATCAATTTTGCTATTTTGACGATTCGATTTACACATGACTACGGATACCTTAAATTACCATACTACCAGCAAACGCCTTTTCATTTAGACGCAAGGGTCGTATCAACTTTGAGCAACAATTAGGGCTTATGGGGAGAAGTTATACACTTATAAAATCGCTTACTTCGGGTTTAGGAACCAATCGGATCTTAATATTTTTATACATATTGCTACATTACTAAAGAGTTCATAGTATCAAAACTACTATACAAAGGTCATCATACATAAATGCGACGGTAGGGCCGTATAAATACGGCGGTTAACTCATTGGGGATGCACTGATACGTGTCTGGATTACTCTAATTTTTTAAATTTATCATATGCTAATTTCAATTTTTGGACGTCACGATATAACTATTTCGTAAATTGACGTTCTTGAAACTGAGGCGAAGATTCAGACCGTGCCTTGCATTCATTTTGTTAGGTCAGCCATTGCAATTCTATATAATATTTATAAATGTCAGTCTGTCAAAAGGGCGGGCTACTTGGTAGACTTTACGCTTCATACCCACCTCAAGTAATTCATGTTATACGCTAGTCTGTTTGCATAACTCCAAACATAAATTGACGATTAACTTGGCTACAAACGGCTGTTGTATGGGTTCAATTTGCTGTGCTTTAAACCTGAGTACCAAATTTTCAATCTGTACCTGTACCTTATAGCGTGGCTATAATATTGATCGATATTGATAGGTTTGGTTTCATTGCATTGCGGCCGTCATGGAGATTGATGACACTTAACGAGCGACGCTGCGGCTAAACGGCGGCCTACACAGTATTAGCAATCGTACTAGGAAAGCATTCAGTCTAGAAATATTATGTGGTAGCATTTTCCAGTTTTGATAAATGTGCTATTTTCTTACTGCATAATATGAAAAAAATAGTAGATGATGTGCACTTTGTCTTGAATTTGCTTTAGATATGTACAGCCTTATCATACTTTAATATAAAGCGGGTGAATGTCTTAAGTCTTTGCGCGAAGCAAAGAAGCGACAGTAAAGCATTGGACCTTGCTGATGGTAACTTTCGCGGAGCATTGATTAAGTAGATTTTTGAGCGGTCAAAGTTTCAAGTTAACAAGACGAGAAAGGAAAACGAAATCTGTTTTGCACAACAATGTAGGATGATAACTTATCCAATTGGATTAAAATTATATAGGAGGGTCTTTAGTAAAAGAGACAATTTGTGAATCACTGATATTCTCGGAAATAAACTGGAGGCGTTCTCCTGAGCCACTAATCCATTCTTTACGATCAAGTATCGTATGCAAGATGAGTTTGTGTGCTAGAATTGTTTCTCAAAAGTATGACAGACGTCGATAAACAACGCGAAAATTAAAATGCTGCAGCAAAGTATGTCATGCGAATGCGTAACACAAATAGTAAGTCGGCACGAGCAACCTCACTATACTATATAGGGCTAAAATTTGACAACAAATTAAGCCAACGACAGCATAGCAACAGGGCTTGTTCAAAACACTCTTTTTATCACATTTATGCATAACAAAATATTGTTTGATCGATTAGAGAGCGTCTGTCAAGTAGTAGTCTACAAGATAAAAGACTTCTTCCTGATCTCATAGATTCAGATTCAATTAAAAAAGTACAATGCAAGTGTAGTCTTTACAAGATAAAAGACTTCTTCCTGATTTCATAGATTCAGATTCAATTAAAAAAGTACAATGTAGTTGTCCTCACGGAAAATTAAGGCCTTTTCGTGCGTTAGCTGTTCAGTCATTCACAAAATTACCGAATAGTACAAGATATAGATAGGAGCTGAACGTATTATTTAAAGTCTACCTGAACGAGCAACTATTTTGACTATTACGTGACTCATTGAATACTATTATATTTGGGTGTTTACAGCTAAAGCACTCGATAATTGTCGCTAGCTGAAAAGAGATCGTGAGTGCTTAACTGATAACGGACGCGCTTAAGGGGACACATTTATCGCATAGCAGTCAAAGCTAGCTTTTTTAACTTGCTACCGAACTTTACAACATTTGTAATGGAAGCTCTATCATACTCAGTAAATCAGTCATTGAATTTGAGGCCATGAGCATGATGTATGAAAAATGCAATGAGCTTCTGTATAGATTACTAGACATTTAATGCTAAAGGAGACCAACCGCGTAGATGAAGATGAACAATCGAGCTTACCACATGACTTTAACAAGCTGAAGAGCATTGTGGAATAGCTATGCTATCCTAAAATGGTGCCAATGTGGATTTGGGATTATGCTCACGTGAATATGCATACGAAGCCGAGTGGTGAGCCGATAACTTAAAAAACTTGACATGTAAATTCAGTATGCATGACATAAGCTTACCCGAGCAAAAAGAAGATTCATGACGCAAATGGTGTCAAGACATTACACACGAACTTTGGTAAATCAGATAGCCACGAGTTGCACGAAACATAATGGCTCCTCTCTTAATTTAATCTCTCTTCTAATGAGATCTCTTTCAAGCGACGCAATTACGCAGCCCCGTATCGTACTCAGGTGTTGCACGTATATATTTTTAGCAGACTGATAAGGCTACAGATTCACTATTTTAAAAAACCGAATATCAGGATGATAGTGACGCTTCAAAAAGTATAAAAGCAGGCCAGATTACGTTGCGAGCAAACAAAGAAATCCTCATCCTTGATGACGTTGTCAGTGCTGGTCTTTGTAAATTTTTTGCATTCCAGAACTTATTTGTAGCCATCGAAATGAGGCTTTATGACAACAGCAATAAGCAAATGGGTGACCATAAACAACGACACCAAATACGACATATACAACAATCGATGGAACTTAACAAGCTTGTTCTTTTGCAGCTGGCCTAAAAGCGTTTAAGAACTAGTTATAATGCCAAAATACTCGTTTATCGTATTTTGAGTTTATCTTCATGCATTGCAAGACGCAATTAAATGAAAATGCTAACAAACAAGTCGATGTTACCCTTTTTAACGTCCTACTTTACAATACGCTGCAGCGTCACGCTTTAGACAAATTGCGCGCAACATTAAATGACGAGGTCATGTAAAACACAAATAGCACTATGTCAGATATGCAAGTTTACAAGCTGACAGTCGGCACATATCGTTTAAAAAGCCGTACATGCATCACTGCATAAATCAAACTTCTTAAGGCAGTATAGCGATAAATTAGCGTACTTTAGAGCACTATGACGCTTACAAAATGCGTGATGTAAAGCATGATTGGGAACATGCTTAACATTTCTTTTTTTGTTGGGAAGATGCTTGGATAGTTCTTAAAGAATTCAAGCTACCAAAATTCACACGCTAGGACTAAGCTATTGCTAGCGAGAAATTTTAGTTCCTAGCTATCAAGCCGACTTCAAATCAAATTGAATACTATTTTGGCCGGTGGAGCATTTAGTTCACTCACCATTTGGATGCGGGTTGGTACTTTTACTGTCAATTTTAGTGACATATCTTTTGCTGCCTTCATTGGGGTTTTATATAACTCCATGTCAGGCACCTCCTAGTCTCGAGTCGAGCGACTTACCACTGGATTTACAAGGTCGGTAAATATTGACTGGAGCGACCTGTCTGCCCGTCCGTCACAAAATTTAGTGCCGAATAAGCAAAAAGAAATGGGGCGTAATATCTTTATATTCATGAGCGACGTAGAAAAGAGGCGCGCATGCCAAGCAAGACTCAGAGTTGAAGAGTGTACAGTTGAGCAGGATCGTGCATCATGCAGAGGTAAATTAACTCTTGAAGAACAAGCAGCTGAAAACAGACCACCCGTGTTGAGCTGACCTTAACAAGCAGGAGACAGAACGAAGATGGGATCGGTTGCAGCATGAAGCAGCTCGCAAGCATGAATATTTCGAAGTGAAAGTTAGTCAAAATAAGTACATGCATTCGTCGCAAAAGCGTCATTCAGTTAACGCAACAGCTGACCATCAACACTTTAAAATGATTCGCCTTTCGGGCCAAACATAACAAACGTACACCACCTACTCCCGAACATATACACACGCGCCTGACAGGGGCCTTAAATTACTAGGGTGGAACATCACTATTTTTCCGCCTCATATGAAGATTGCACCTACCACCTCCAAATCGAGGCCCTACAGTGCCCCCCAAATTTGTGAAAATTATAAGTTTAGGAAGTACATCCGTGCTTTCCAATCATATAATTATATTGTAGTGGCCGCCGTGTTATCGAACCAGTATGATAAGATTAATCAGTCTGAGCTCATCGCGGGCAGATACGTATCATGTATTAGGGCACTCAATGGAATCCTTTCCACCTACCCTTCGGACGACTTGGCTCCAGCCAAATCAGCACAAGTCTATGTTCTGAATGGAGCAAAGTGCTTTACGCCAGAAAGGCAGATTTGAACAAATATTACTCGATAGAAATTGTTGGTTGCTTACATTCCGTATGACCGGCACTACCTAAATCACAAATAGAAATTAAATATGGTTTTTGTAGAAAACGACGTTGTAATCGCGAGTTATCAATCACACACTGACAAGGTAACTAGGCTTTACAACCTTGCTTGGTCGATGAAATCGCACGAACAGAATTGATTTGAGACCAAATCAATCTACAATTCTCTCTAGTATGGTTATGTGTAAGCTAGTGGCTTGCTGAAATATCGTGATTTTGGTCCCCGCAGGCGTCCTAGATTGTGTATTGCTCCAAGGTGGATGTGGACCACATCAACTACGCCATCGTAATTTTGAAAAGCAAAAAAATGCTGCGATGGAAAACTCTTCGATCGAGTTTGCCGTGTTACTTGCGACGCGCGCTGTCGACGCGTCAGCTGGCTCAATTGGAATCGCAAGTGCTAGATAAATTTCGTGGTGTGTCTGATGGCTTAGGACTGGGTGACATCGTATCTCTGGGCTGCGTCAAGGTAAAGCGGAAACAGTCGAGACACACCTTGTCCGACTAATATATTACTGCAGGAGCTACATGTCGAGCCCAATGACGGAAAAGTCTCGTGCAAAATAATTACACCATCACCAGTACTTATGAATCTGGCAGAACAGGTGTGGGGCTATAAATGCTTTGGGGTACTCACCCTTGTGAAGTTCATCGCTTTGAATTTAATTTTTTTTTATCGAATCATCCAGTGGCAGAAAGAGGCAGCGTTGGCAGTGAAAGAACTCGAGTGGGTTAAAGCTTTAGACTTTAAGATATCAAATTTTCGTCCGCGGAATGCTCGTGCAGGCCGCTTCTCATCATTGGCCCATGTGTCGGAAATTATTGCAGTGTCGAGTTGCAAGGGCGGAGTGGGAAAGTCTACCGTGGCCGTAAATCTCGCTTTTAGGTACCATATTTTGTACTAAATCAAGATCGATTGATGGCGGATTCTTACCAGCTTTGCTCTGCTATTCAGCCTGTCAAAACGTGGTGCTCGAGTTGGCATTCTGGACGCCGACATCTATGGACCAAGTCTGCCGACGATGGTATCACCCGACGATCGTACCATTCGTCAGTCCAAAAAAGTGAAGCACTTTGTTGAACCAATCGAATATAAGGGCGTTAAATGCATGTCGTTTGGCTTCGTGAATCAACGTGCTGCTCCTGGTGCTGGAGGTGCGACGTATGTGATTACGTATACGTATCTTCGACCCTAAGTTATCGTCTTGCTCGTATAGGAATTGGAGCTGCTGTAATACGCGGTCCTATGGTGTCAAAGTTGATCGATCAGCTCATTTTAGGAACAGAATGGGGCGAGCTTGACTACCTTGTGGTGGACATGCCACCAGGTACAGGAGACATTCATATATCGATTTCTCAGCAAATGGCCATTTCAGCTGCGGTGGTCGTGACAACGCCACAGAAACTAAGGTACAGTATTATTTCACTGTTGTGACTCAATAAAGATTGTTGAATATTGACACCATGTCACTGCTCAGCTTCGTCGACGTTGAAAAAGGAATTGTCATGTTTGAAGACTTGAAGGTGTGCTATAAGCAGCTAATTTCAAAATTATCAGCCATTTAAAAGAGTGTTGTGATGGAGGTGCAGGTGAAAACTGCCGCAGTGGTAGAGAACATGTCGTACTTTGACTGCTCTCACGGGCAACGCCATTATCCGTTCGGTTGGTACTTTCTATTTGTGCATACTGCTTCTATTGCACTTTTATCTCTAGTCATTGTGTAGGTCCAGGTCATACCCAGGAACTTGTTGACAAATACAGCATGCGGAATGTATTCAAGTTGCCAATTTCAGAGCATTTTAGCTTATCAGCGGACTCGGGACGGTGTGCATATTATATGCGTGCGGTTTGTTTATTCATTGTACTAATATAGCCTATTTAATCGTGGCACAGCCCGTTCGTATTGTCTGGCTTGGCCTCTGAAGAAATAGAAACCTATGACTCGTTAGCGACTACGGTAAGTTCAAAGTTTGAAATGATGGTTGGAGTTGTAAACCATTTTTTAAAACAATTAGATTGCAAAGGAACTAGTGATTATGAAGCACAATGTTGGTTCGGCGCCTGAATTGCTATATGACAAAAATCGTGGCATCGTCCTTCGTTTGTACAGCTCGAATGAGGCAAAGGAGGCTGTGCTTCACCCAGGGGACCTTCGAGCCCGGTAGGCAATAATGTTTTCCCGCTTAAGGACTTTTACATAACTGATAGACGTGCTTGATAACATGTGTAGATGCCGCTGCGCTCAATGCACTGATGAGTTTACGGGAGACCAAGTACGGTTATGGCCCAGCTTGATATACAAATGTTGTGCCATAACTTTCGCATATTTTTTTTGTAGATTTTGGATCCGACTACAATTTCAGATTCCATATATCCCACCGCTGTGGAGCGAAAGGTATGCTATTTCATACTTTGTTTTGAGTACGAACCAGGTCTAAATAGGATTTATGGGAAAGGGTAACTATGCATTTGCGGTCACGTGGAGTGATGGCCACTCTTCATCGCTGTACACGTACGATATGCTTACTGCGCTTATTGCTGAGTATGCGTCTGAGCCGGGGGCAATTAAGTGACGTTAGAAAAACACGCACCAATGTAAATTAACAGAGATCTATTGTACTCACTTTGCACGATCACAATAGAGCCAAGTTGATCTGAGCAACATAATTATATCATGAGGCTGGATACATACAGAAGATTTTAAATTATAGCGCGGTACATGTATCATTCCTATGGTATCGTCCTTACATTTATTTATATAGCAATTGGCTCGGTGAGGAACGTTCATGGCACAATCGGAATATATTCGTGGACTTTAAACACAACTTTATATCATTCATAGTGCAACTTGTATAAGACGCAGAAGCACAATATATGAAAGCCAGAGAGAACGTCATTTGCACCAATCACGACGTCGCGACGTGGCATGGTGTCACCTCGAGCGTCATTCTCCCTTATCTGCTGTAGCCAAGAGGAGACATGGCAAGTAATTCTGACGATGGCACCGCTTCTTTGGCTGAGCAGCTGCGACAAGAGCGCAAGAATTTGACGCTGCTCCGCCGTCCGTTTAGCGTGCTCTATCATTTTAGCGTCGTGCTCTTGCACTTCCTCAAGTGGCTGACAGTACGTGTCCAGCGCAGTCGCGCGACGCGATTCTTGCTGCTGCCGCTGCTTGTGCTTTGGCTTGTGGCCTCAAGTCGTGACGGACCACATCGGCAGCTACTAGACAACTTTAATGAAAGCGTTAAATTTGTGGTTTGGTGGGTCGGTCTGGGCGTTCTCTCGAGCGTGGGACTGGGCACTGGCATGCACTCGGGTATTCTGTTTCTTTTTCCACACATCTTTCTCGTGGTACAAGGTGCAGAAGAGTGCAAGTCTTTGGATTTTGACAGTTATCACCATATGTGGTTTCATCCATTTGAGGCCAATTGTAACAACGTACCTGAGGTCTCGACCGTAACCTTTGCTGCCATCTTCGGGAAGGTTTTCTTGCCCTGTATGTTGTGGGGTGCAGGCACGGCCGCGGGAGAAATTCCACCCTATGCGCTTAGCCGTGCAGCTAAATTGGCCGGACAACGCAATGATGAGTTTGAAGAGATTGCCGAGGCCAAGTCCCAATTTAATCTCATGAACAATATGAAAGACTGGATGATTCATTTTTTGGAAAAGCATGGGTTTTGGGGTGTGCTGCTCATGTCGGCGTGGCCTAACATGGCCTTTGATCTGTGTGGCATTTGCTGTGGACACTTTTTAATGCCATTCTGGACATTTTTTGGTGCTACGCTTATCGGCAAAGCGCTGATAAAGGTTAATATGCAAGCCGCATTTTTCATCACCATATTTACGGATGCGCATCTTAAGCAGGTCGAAGCGCTGATTGGACTCGTCACGCCCGAACAATGGAGGCTTGGGTCTCGTGTAAATGAATTTTTGCTAGAGTGTCGCACGAAATTTCACTCAGCACAGGTCAAAGCCGCAGCAGAACACGCTGGCACAGTAGCGACTCCTTCTGGCAGCTTGGTCTCGCAATTAGGATCTTGGATCATGGTCGCCTTTATCGCCTACTTTGCTATCTCGTGCATTGAGCAGTTTGCACAGCAACACGCTGCCGAAGAGGATGAAAAGAAGTTAAAAAAGCAAAAGTAGTATTGTGGATGCTTATTATTTGCCGCTATCACACAGTCATGTCCTAAGTGCATTGAGCAAAAGAGTACTATCAAGGTTTTGATGTCCTTATCATGCGCGATTTCTGAGTGTGTGTGAACCGATTAGAGAAGGAAACAACTTACAAGCCCTACTAGGACAGGCATTGCCATTTTGATTTACGTTGTTTGATATTTTTTTTCGCCTCAGAATAGAATGCGATTAAATTGTGTCCAAGATAAGAAGCAATTTTAATCTCAGTTTATACTTGGATAACAACATTTTGACGGTACACATGTAATATGGCATACTTAAAACTCCGAGTTTAGTTTGTGAAATACTCATTAGGAAATCTGCAGAACCATACTTCACCTTTAGTGTTAGATATTTTTGCAAGGTGTACCATGAGGGCGGTACAAAATAATAAGTTGGCTTTTGCGTAATTGTTAAGATGATGCAGAGCTTGAGCTTTATCGACTATTTCTAATTTAAACTTTATGTTTTTTTTCATTGGAGATGCGGTTATGGGATTGCTGAACTTCTCTCGTTTTCTGGTCACACATCCGCCAGCCGATCGCTAAAGCCCATGTACCATGTAGTTTGAGCACCATCTTAGCGAGGATCATTCGCTAGGTATCTCTATAAGCATATTAAAGAAGGAACATGTTGAACTCCTCGACAGTGCGGCGATCTCTACCTGTATATGTATGCTAGGGAAAAACTCTCCAGGAACGGGTGGGAGCGAAAGCCAGCTCATTTACCGGCGTTATCCTCACGTTGAGCTCGCAGTTGTGATGGTTACTATTACCGAGGAGGGCCTCAGCACGCTTGTTTGCCATACTGGGTACGGCGTTGTTACGATGGAAGGCTTTGTTGCGGCTTAAATTTGCTGAATATATTTATGTCCTAAGTTTGCAAAGCGTATCTCTAAAGATCCTTCTTGAAGCTTTTCTAGGTCGTAAGTCAATGGCATCATGATCTTACCGTTGTTAGCCGTAATCATGTCCAAGACAGCAGATCATACTGTTCTAAGGCCGTGAGCTGCTTTAACTCTTGATAAAGATCATTTTTACCTTATTATGGCTCTAACGTTTGCGCATGCCTTAAAAGGCATATTGTGCTGTTCAGAGGCCATGAGACGTTCCAGCATTTATTAGGGATCACTATTTTTCAAAGTTATGACTCCAATGCGCTTGTGCTTCATAAGATTGGTGTTGCTGTTCTAAGGCCGTGAGACGTCTGAGTTCTTTAAACGGTTTATTATTCTTGAAGGTATGACCCTTAGGCCTCTACGTATGTCAACAAGGATATATTGATCCGACGTCATTTATCTGTCTGACATGCGTTCGGCGATGTTATCTTAGCACTTCTGCGTGGTGACGCTGATCCTTCAAATAGTTTTATGAAGAGATGGACTTCTTTTGTCATGTGACCCACGAGCTAGGTGCGCTTTCGGATCGGCCGCCGTACTTCTCAGTGCAAAGTATCCGAACTGCGTCAGAAAGTCGCTTCTTTTTGCAGTGGGCTCTAGTTTCGTCTGGCAGCTCAAAGCGCACAGCCTTATCGGAACTCGTCCTCTCAGTCGCAAGGTCAACATGGCGGTACTATCAGGAACCTGTACTAGCCGTACTTGCCAGGTCGAAACGCTTTATGGACATGCTGTGAGCATCCCACGACTCGTATGAGAATCAAAATCCTGAGGGCCGTAAGATTTCTTTTTTAGATTTTGGCGCGCCGTCATCGTCTCCGAAAGGTAAAAGATAAACGCAAACCTTTGTTATCCTGAGACCGTGAAGAGTGCGCTGGGACGTTTTTTTCACTTGCTCGTGAATACCAAATCAACCCTTTCTAGCTGTGGACTTTTTGCATTTACTCATACTTTTCATCCCAAATTATCACTATTTGAAGATCCATTTAGTTATCTTCTCGGCGGATGCAATCGCAATTTTCCCCACTGATTATATTTAGCCTACATTTAGAAATAAATTGAGAGACCTGGAAATAAAGTTTTTTGTACTTCTCATCTACTAATTTACGAAGAAATGTGCCACTAGAAGCTAACGAACGTTTTAGGTGCCTTATCTTTCTCGAAGAGAAGGGTATAAATTCCGTAGATACACAATCAGCATTGTTAAGAGCAACCACAGCCGTTGTCATCTTGTCATTTCACAACGCCTCAGCGTACATACTGTTCAAAGCGATTTTTAGCACACGGTTAGCTCTCTTTATCGAATCATCTGTCTGAGTAAGGTCTGCAGCTGCCATTATCAAGCAAATTACAAATAACTTGCCAAAACGTAGTGGGTAATGGCGGGACTTTATTTACCATTATCGCGTTCGGATAACCAAAACTGAATTCATAAAGAGCCTTGCTGTTTGTTCTCCAGTTCGACTGTCTACCCCATTATACTCCGGTACCCCATTAAATCGTCTTTTCAATGAAAGCTCTGCTCGAGCTGGACGAAAGATCATGGTAGGACTTTATAAGTATGTAAGTGTGACCACTCATTAACGGCAAGCCAAAGACAAAGTCTCAATCGTAAGCTGTAGAATTATAATGGTCTGTAAGAAGCCGACGTGTGTGTCGCACGCATGAGGTTCAAATGTCATAACATACATAAGGCTGGTACAACTCCTTCGATGATAAAGTCAGACACAGTGATATAAAACGAAGAAAAAAAGTTTATTGAATCATATGACAACCACCTTTATAGTGGAGCAGAGTTTTGCTCACTCGTAGTGATGAACTGTGGTTGCTTTCGAAGGGTGACTTTTCTATCTTTATCTGTGTTTGGAAATTGCATCAAAAGACACTCGTTTTGTGCGCCTGATAAATCCGTTTGTCAATATGTCTATTAACTATGACAGCGGAAGCCAATTCATAATTTGGTCTGTGTCAAAGCGTGTCAGCAAGCAGTAGAAGATAACAGGATTCGAACAATGAACTATGCGAAATATGACAACAGTCTTGCCACTTTTGGAGAAAGTGGGCGTATTTATCACCCTTATCAAAGAATCTGAGCTCAACCGAACCACAAATAGCTTAAAATTCTTGCTAATACTTTTACTTAGAATAGCGTAGTTCCTTTCAGTAGCCTGAACAAGATCAAAATAACTTGCTTTTGCCCTACCTCATTGAGTTGCGAAGCACTGATGGCATAGTAAAGACTTTGCAAACGACGTTTTGGCTCATGTGTGTCTCGCACAAATGAGCCAGAACAGCATCTGATAAAGGCATTTCAGCTCTTGGCCATTCCAGCACCTCTCAATTTGGCTTTTAAGGATTGGAAAGATTTTGCGAGACCCGCATAATTGAGTATGTCCTTGTGCAAACACCTTGCTGGCTTTATCACTTCCTGGGATTCTTTCAAGCTTATAACGTAGACCCAAGCGGCTTTTATTTGTATAAAGTTTGCGCAACTCTGATGAATAATAACTGAGCAGCCGAGACTTCAGTCCCTTCTGCCGCAAAGGCACATTTTGACGTCTTTTTATAAGCTAAATTGGCTATCGTGACCGCAACAACTTAACTTTCAGAGCCGACTAAGTTCCATCTGAGCGGCTAAGGATGATTATCTCGTTAAGGTGTCTTCAGGTCAAAGACTGCAATCAATGGACAGTTGAGTCACAAGCGACAAAGCGTTTAATAGTCTTTGTGGCATCGCTAATAGCTTACATGGCATGCCACTAGGTGCACCAATCGTCGTAAGGGATGTGAAAGTAGCAATCTATCAAATCCAGCGCACTGTACAACATATGTCCGGATATGTTGCCAAGCATCGCGTTCTTCCTCGGGATGAGTTTTAGTGGAGGCACTGCTGCTTATATCAGCGAATTTAAAGTCACCAGGTTCCTCCTAATTCTTAAACAGGGGAGTAAATAAAAACTGCTGCATTTCTTTGCCGTTCAGCGAAGATGACATTCATGTGTTCGCAATGCTTTTGTGTCAACGACAACTGCCTTATGACAAAGTACTTCGTTCCAGACCTTTTTAACTTAGAAGCAACGTACGCTGCCATTATATCCGATCCAAGACGTCTTCGTATAAAACAGAAATAAAGATCGCTAATATGGGGTTTCATCTCTAGAAACACCACTCCGATATATCTTTTAGCTTTTATTCGACCAGCTTAGTAGCTTCGAGGTTTAGCAACTCTGACTGTTCCGGCGTTGTCACTGATTGGCCGTGACCCGCCGGGCAATTTATCTGTCAATTGTCTCGGTGGCCAAGGTCTCTTTATCAAACACGGGGCGCCCAGAGAACAATTTCGCATTGCATTTCTACTTTTCTATGATGGAGCTGTGCTAACCGGGAGGTAAAACAATCGCCTGTGCTCCAATTTACGTTACCCGCTTGCAAACTTTTTTTATTACCAGTTGTCGGTTCACCTGCATTAACATATATCGTGCTAGCTCAGCAGCTTTGGCAGTCCGCGCTGCTAGAAAAAACGTGCTTTCCAGGCTAAAAAGGTTTTTACAATATCACCACGACTGCCTTTGGAGAGAAACCGAAGCTCGCAAGTTCCCATTTATTTTGGCCGTATACTTACCAGGTTTTTTGTTGTTAGACCCATTTTCACAACCGGGTTTGATATATGAATAAAAAAAACCCTTTGTGCGAGATCAATCGACTGACTCATGAAGCCTTGCTCTGCCAATTAATTGACGGCTCGTACATGGCATGCCAAAAAAAAACCCCATACTTTTCTATACTAATGAATGAATTGGTTCTGTGCTGTCGAACGTTTTATATATTTCTAGCTATCTTTTCGGAACGCTTAGATTCGCTCGATGAAGCAGTCAATCCGACGCTGACTTATTTTCGATCACAAGAGAATCAGTCAATATTACGGTCTATTTCCATTGTAAGTTTTGTGACGCGTCAGAGTCGGTCAAGACTTATAATTAATCTTTATCTCGCGCGAAGAGCTAGCGGTCAATCGCTGCTGAATTTTCATTTAGGAGCCGTCATGCTTCTGAAAGCTAAACTCCTATAATGTGTATTAGCCACAGGCACTTCATGCGAACCTAGATCTTTATTGGTGGAATGCCTCGCCCTTTTAGACTACCTGGCTATCAAAGAGCGACTTCTAGCATCGACTCTCTATAGCCCTTGGTTGAGATAAAGGTCCAGTTCGTCGCCGCCTTTGACACAGGCACGTGTCAGCAGCAATCAAGTCCATTGGTACTAAACAAATTCATGAGTGCCATTACTCCGGGCTCTATGAAATTTATTACGATTTTTCAAAGAAGCGAGCCTATTTGTGGCTGTACTTCTCTTAATTAGCAAATTAATTTGCCAGTTTGATTGTCACTGGCTACTCCTCGAAGAGGTAGCTGCGATTATCACAACCAACTTGACTCGTTTAAACAACTTGACTCGTTTAAGGAGCAGCGCCCTGATGATAAATACCATCAACTCCTTAAACATTTGTAGAGCTCACGCCTTTTTTGCTTGAAAACAAGAAATCAAGAATGCTGGTGGATCTCAAAACTTGTAGGAAGTAAAGTTGCTCTCAAATGTTTACGGGACGCAGAACACTCCAATAAATTGGCATAAAAGATTAGGGTCCAGCTTAGAACCTGTCTTACACGTTCAAGAGTTTTGATGCAACATGCTCCTATTCATTTGTGATCAAGACAGCATTGATCTTTCTCTATCTAGAAGAGAAGCTCTTGGGATCCCCCTTTTGGATGTTAAGCTAAACCGACTTAGACCTCGCATCAGGCACTACCGCGAGGGAAGTATGAGCCTATGCTGCCTAAGCTTTAAAGCACAAGTTTTGTCTACAGAGCTTGAGTGCTATGGCGCGTTCCAGCTGCTTAGTAGTACGGCTGCAAATGCAGCCGCCTTCTCAGGCTTATAGGAGCTAGCAAAGCTCGAGAGCAGTGCAAACTGCTTGTCCCACAGGATCGAGAGGGCCGTCAAATCGAAATTTTTTGGAAGGGTTTACGTAGTCTGAGCGTTAAATAGACTTATAGTGCGGGAGGAAAAAATACACTATACTCCGGTGAGCGATAGTACACAATTTTTGGTCTTAAAAGGATTAACAGGTATTGATTTAACTGATACCCTGTTTCTGGCATTCTCTCCGTAATCTCACCACTTGTATAAATACCGATAGCGCCACAAAGGCTCCTTTTAAACGGTTTTTAACACAAAAGCTAGAATTTATGTAACGACCCACTTGTGTTTCTTGTAGCCTTGCCATTTCCTCGTGATATCCTAAAGCAAGAAGTTCAAAACTAATGAGTACCCTCTTTCAGAAAAAGATAAAGGACCCGGTCATTAAGCTGCTCAAGTCCGGCGGTATGTCTCAATGCTTGTCCCGATTGTATATCCTCATAAAAAGTTATCTACGCTGTGTTCTTGTAGCTTCACCTAGCAGCATCGCGCTAGCCATGGCTTTTGGAGTATCGGGAGGTCTTTTTCCTATCCCTGGCGTGACAACCGTGCCCGTCATGGCTGCTATTTTTCTCTTTCGCCTAAACCCCGTTGCTGCCATGCTTACGAACTATCTCGTTACACCGCTAAACATTGCGGCTATTCCCTTCTTAATGTGCGTTGGCTGCTTCCTCTCTGTGTGATTATAAATGCTGATAGTATTCGAGTAATCGCAGTTATTATGGCTCCGTATTCTTTGGAGGAGGCGACGGGGATCAAGATTTTGCCATTGGAAGCTTTATGGAAGACATGAAAAAGGACACTATCAATACGCTGCTGCTTTTCCGCTTCAAGTTGCTGCACGCTATATATATGTGGCTGCTCCTTATGCCTGCCGTCACACTTGTTCTCTATGGTGTGCTCACGCCCGTGCTGCGTCTTGTCATGCCCAAGAGTAAGGACGAGCGCAAACATTCGTAAAGTTTAGACCATTGATCATTTGCCCTTAAACTTTTCGAAGGCAATTAATAACGAATAATTAGGGCTCAGTTTCCTTACATACTTTCTATCGTACACGACGCACTGGCGGTGATCCAATAAAGCGGCACACGGTACTGCTTAACCAGCTTGTCGAAAAAAGCGCAACAAAATGCGAGTGGCGCGCTGCACATTTCAGCAATCTTGGTGATGCTTTTTATTTAACCGTTAAATGTATCGTACGACGCTCAATCGTATAAGCAGCACGTGGGACGACAATTTTTTCGAGTCGCCGTCCTTGCGACTCCCGTAACGGTTAAGATGATAGTGAAATTAGACAGTCAAAACGACGCTGGGGCATTGATTGTCCTTGGTGCATACTAAATATCTCCTTAGCATACCACTGAGCGTAAGCGTATGATTTGCTACAAGTGGCTAATGCAAATATCTCGCCTCTTATGTGCGCAGCATTTGCCAAATACTTCACTCAGCAGATCTTTAATACATTCACGGACTAAGATTTTTTACTTAGCTAGCCGTACGATCAGATGACCATTCTTGGCCCAAGGCCATCACTCGTCCATGTCTACGGCACAATTCATTAGGATTCTAACGACTTCAGCCTAATAATACATTTACCGGTCGTCGGGCGACTAAACCTGCTGTTGGCTTTTCTTTGTTGCTTTCTGTACTACCCATGAAGCGATACTAAGACGGCGGACCGAGTTGATGCTTAAGTCACGCGACATATCAACTTAAAATTTTTGAGTGCTTACCTTGCTGCTTTACCTATGCTAGAGTCATTTCCACGTCTTCTTTTCCCGCCAAAGCCGAGGAAAAGAGCGATGGCTTGGTGACGCTATTCAATTTAATCTGCCAGCTAAAGTAAAACCCGTTATAACTCGTTTGAAAGCTTTCTTTTCTATCACAAATTAAGTCTTGATTTAGTCGCTAAACTCAAAAGCTCTCCAATAACCTTCCAAGAGGTGTTGTTTTTATTTTGCTAATCGCGCAGCATTGCGCCTTTCTTCAAGCTCTACTTGTGCTCTCTTTGTTTTCGAGCTGCCATTCGACGTGTAATTGCGATCAAGAAATGTCCGCTTGTTTTGCTTCAATGCAATCTGCTTTTCGTATTGCAATTGCCTTGGCGTCTTGCTCATTTTGACACAATGTGTCGCTTCCGCTGTCACTTGAGCAAGGACTTTTTCTTTCTTTTCAGTTTGAGCACGGGAGGCTTCGGCCATTCGCGCGATGAAGTTGTTCTTAATGTCCCCCCACGCATTCAAATGCCGGAACGCGGTGCCACACATTTGACATTTCTTCCTCTTGTCTTTATACTCGGAATATGACTGCGAAACGCAGCACTTTGGACACGCCTTCTTATCCTGTCACAGCAAAAGCAAAAAGTTTTAATAAATTGAACAAGCGTTCGAAGATAATATTGCTCAAGTAATAACTCAGCGTACTAGGCGGGCGTTGTAGTCATTCTCGCCGCGATACAAGTCAAGCCTCTAAAACAACAAAGACGCCATAGTAAATCGTTCGCTCCTAAAAGTAGCTCCACCCATCATGACTTACTCTCTGACGGTTCCTTTCTGCAGCTTCCATTCGAGGTATAAAGCTTGGCCCCGTGTCAACTCCATCACTGTAGTCATCCCTAGAAGAAGCTCTTACACGCTGAGCTGCAACCATTCGCAATTGAAAGCGGCAGTGCTGCTCTTCGTCGTCAGTAGCAAATTTGCGAGCCGAGGATTTCTTCGGCGGAACCGAAAGAATTTTGATTCGCTTCTACAAAATAAATAACAACAAATTCCTTGTAAAAGCAGCATCAACGTTAGAAAGGTATCGACACGAACTCGAATAGTTGCTGGTATTGTGACATTCACGATCAGTATACACTTTACGTTTGAGTTTGAGTTATGCAAAGCAACTGGAACCTACCAGGCGAAGAGGCTACCACTTCCTTTCTTAATTTCTCGATAATTTTCATCGTTGTCGCAGCCCGAAGCAGCTTTTCTTCGTATATTGCAGACTTTTTGACCGGTTTGCGAGCATTGCGTGTGATAGTCGTAATTCCGTCTTGGCTTTTAGTAACATCCAAAAGTGTCGGAGCTGATGAAGTTGGTGAAAGTGTTTGCAAATTCTTAAAGTCGGATACCCTTGACACGGGTCGTGTAGAACTCTTATCTTTGGTGTTCGCAGGGTCGACTATTAATTTTGTTTTAATTGCTGGAACGGAGGTCTCACTTGTCTGCAGATGTTTCTCTAATAGCTGAATCGACTGTACTTTAGCTAGCACGTCCGCTAATTCGGCGTCGTCGCTCCTATCAGCGTCATCATCGATAAGATATGCGTTTGCGTAGCTGTCATCCTCGTCTTCATAAGCGTTCTCCATTTCAATCTTCAAGCAAAGACTTAATATCACTCATGAAGTTGACGAATTGTTCTATTCATGTGCTTGTCAGCAAAAATAGATGCATTTCGAAAACTCAAAGGAGCAACCAATAACGAGCGAAGTGTCGAATAATGCCATGGGAGCAGGATGTTGAGTACTTGAAGGCAAAGGTCGGATATGCGTTAGAGTTTTTGCTGCAAGCTGCAGACGAGCGCGTAAGTTGGAATCAGTCCGAAGACCCGGCTACAACAGAGAGATCAGCGTACACATTTTTGCCTGGAATTTACTCGAGTATGTCATCCCAATATCTACAACATGAAGAGAACGATGTGATATCGCCTGCTCCATCGGTCATTTCACCGAGTGTCGCTAATCAGGGCGGCGATAGCACGACTCAGATCATACTTCATGGAGACAATAATTTTGAGTACTTGTGGACTTTAAAGCGTAGCGGTGCGCGTGCGATGGAATTGACAGTAGAAATGGAAGGAGACTGGTCCAAACCAGTTTTGAACAGGACTCGAAGAGGTCAGGATGACCAGCGTGTCACTCTCCAGGCACAGCGTATCCGTTTTCAACGGCTTTTAAACCATGGTAAGCGCGCAAGTATTAAAGTAAAGACAACTTTTTTGACTTGATGCTATTGATCCTGCAGACTCAGAAAGGCAGACGAGTCTCAAATCGCTTACGCGTCACGATACTGACTGGGAAAATGTCGGTTCAAGCGGGCAAGGATTTCCTTCTATTATTATGGTTTTTCAGTGTCTGAGCGGATGTTTAGAAAACATTGGTGCTGTTGCGCCATCGCAGATCTTGTCAAACTCTCCTGCTTGTCGGATATTAGCGGGTTTCTCAAAGGAGATCGCTGACGAGTTGGGAACACCGGTGGATGTGATCACAGAGCAGTGGTTACCTACTCGCGGCCTGCGTCTCTTTTTAACAAAAAACGCGAAAGAAGTTAAAGTCAAGAAATTTAACCCTTTCTTCTGGTACGTTTGACGCTCTCGAGCTCACTCCATCTGATCTTGTAAATTATTGCTGATTACTAATCGTTCTGGTGTTGCAGTCTCACCGTCGCTCTGCGCAGTGGCCATCACTTATCAGCTAAAATTAACAAATGAGCTTTGACTTTTTAGCGCTTAAGCCTTAATTTACCGGCCTTAACGAGGTGCATAAGAAGCAGTTCGCTGGGCAATTTTTCCATTGTAAATTAAATTTTAAGTCTAAATTACTGTATACCTCCGTCGTTTCGTATGTATACCGGAGGCTGCAGCTTAGCAACCACTTGCCATCAAAGATTACACGTCAACGTTTAGATCCTGACTTTGTTTGTTGTAAGTTTTGTTAGAAATATTGTGCAATCTGCTCGTAGGCACCTTGCATAATGAAAGATCCAGTGTAATTAATGCATTAAATATATAGCTAGGGCCAAATTGCAATCTGTTACACACAACGGTGCTCTTGAAAATAGCAGTAGTAAAGGTAGTTTAAAAGCAATTTTGCTCGCGCTGTTTAAGGTGTGACCTCGTCACACATGTTAATAGGAAGGTAGATTGACTCTCAAAATTTGCCGCTTACATTCCCGCAAGCCTTTCGCACTACTCGGGAGACTTGCTAGCTCCAAATGTCCTGAGAAAGCGGCTGCATTTAAAGCGTTGCTACTAAGCAGCTAGAATGAAGCTCAGAAAAATAACTTTTAAAGAGAGCAATGCTTTTTTATCGGATTATATCGATAAAATGGCACTAATGCAGCCTTGACCACATACAATTGTTCGAGCCGTAGGTTAGTGACTGATGATCCTTCTGGAGAGCTGGAATGTTTCACGGGATCAACATAGCACGACCTGTCAGTCCAGACATTAAAAGACGCGATTGAACCATTTCTTTGGAAGTAATGATCGTTTTCACGAGCTGAGACTTTTAACGTTCTTGAAACAGCCCGATAAATTTTCTTGGACATGCACCGACGCGTTCGAGCCAATAAGCGATCCTTTTAAACAGATGAGACGCCACATAGACTCAAAAAAGCACAATATGCTCTAGTTGACATACATAAACGCGTGAGTGCCATACCTTCAAAAATAATAAACCGTTGAGAGAATTGATACGTCTCACGGGCTCAGAATAGCACAACCTACCTTCCTTGAGAAGCACAAACGCGTTGGAGTGTGGATGTGCTTGTTTTGATACGCGATTACATTCGCAACCATTTCTCTTGAAATAACGTACAATGACGTTTTTCACAAGCTTGAACGTCTCACGGCCTCTGAACAGCACAATTTGTCTTTATAGGCATGCGCAGACGTTGAGCCAAAACCTAGTGAAATTGATCTCTAAAAAAAGCCAAAGCGACTTGCGGTCGTAGAAC